>CAAKHG010016103.1:12153-30760 GCA_901007715.1 Dactylopterus volitans | reverse complement strand
TAGCCCCTTGCTGACACAGCGCTTCTTCAGGAACTTGGGATTGTGTGTGTGTGTGTGTGTCCTGGCCTCTGCTCCCTGCAGATATGCTTCCTTTCAGAGGGACTGTAGAAATAAGCAGCGGGGACCTCGCACTCTGTGTGTGTGTGTGCGTGTCTTTTCCATCTTAGCGAGGACACACCCAGGACTTGAGACCTCAGCGAGGACGTTTTTAGCGGCGTGACAGCATTTTAGCGCGGTTCAAAGGACTGCACGGGGATGAAGCTTCGGTTTTAGACAGTCAGGTTTGGGTTTCGGCGTTCAGCTGTGGCGGTTAAGGGCAAGAAGTTGCATTATGTCATGTGAACGTGTGTTTATGAGAGATTTCTCAATTCCTCTGACTTTGTAGGACCCACTCAGCTACCGTGGAACTCTGGGAAAGTCTTTCTCCAGCTCATAAAAACAGCTGGAAAAGTATCTGAAGCAGCTGCAGACCTCGTATATTTGATGGGTCGAGATTCCTCGCAGCTGCTCAACCTCGCCCGCAAATACATTCAGGTGAAGTGCATCTAATACGCATGGATTAGGTCTGTCCAAATGTACCCCGCCGCGATGTTGCACATACGTGACATTAGACGGCGTAACGGCTGTGAGATGTTGAGACGTGATCTCAACCGCACTCATACTCCATCTGCCCATTTTAAAATGAATATAGGAACCGAATCGTAACCGTAAGTTATCTGACTTTGCACAAACAGCAGGGCGGGCCCAGACCGAGCTCCTAATACATCTACGGAGACCCAACGAGTCTCCCTTGAGCAAACATTTGGTGACAGTGGCAAGAAGAGGAGGGGGAAGAAGAAAAAAAATCCCGTTCCACTTAAAATAATTAGGATAATTTGAGGTTGAGAACTCCGCCGTTTCGCTGACAACGAAGTTTTCAACCAAGTTCTTCCTCGCCGGTTTCGCCCTTGAGGTTTGAGGCCTACCTCAAAATCACATTTCGGAGTCATCAGTTGAGGCCACCGCTCGTCACGTTTGCCCTCTTGACGCATGCGTCGTTTGACGAGATGCACGTTTGAACCGCGCATAAGCTGCTCAGGCGGCTCGCGTTAGCTGGAGGATCCTTTTCGGAGAGCGGTCATCGTACGAAAACGTGTACGAGTAAACTGCAGCAAGCTGTAAAACAATGTAGTACGGGACAAATTCATGGATGCTCAGTGCTGTCGGGGTTGCTATTGAGTTTTTATCTTCACCTATGATGAAGATGATGAGCTTTTCATAGAGGAACAGTGCGTGTACCGTTTCCCAGTGTTCCACTCTCCGGTCAGACGAGCCCGCTGAGACGTGCCCGCAGCTGCTCGGGAGCTTTTTGAGCGCCGCGGCCGCCTCTGGGGAAGGGAGTCGCCAACGCGGCGCAGCAGCTCCGCTCCGAAATGCAGCCGATGAGCCGCGGTCGGCGTTGCAGACCATGACAGAGAGCGGCGAGGCCCTCCGGAGCGATCGCCCGGCTCATCAGCACACTGGTGTCATCTACAGGAGTGAGGGTGCAATGGCAGCGCGAGAGGGAGCCGCCGTCACAGCGGGCACCTGCAGCGCGTCGGTCGGCAGCCATGAACGAAGCGTATTTCAGAACAGTTAAAAAAATATATACTTTTTTGGCGATGCCAAAGAGAAAAAAAAAACCTTTACCTGGCAAAACAAGCTTTAAGCAAATGAATGATAGTCCTAAATTTTCTGTCAATTGAGAGATCAGTTAATCAGGCGGCGGATCGACTGTTTTTCTTCCCACTCGATCTCAAGTATCCCGTCTTTATCGTTACATCGGCCACTCGACGCGAACTTGCCGCGCGTCTTTTTACCCAAATCGCCGCTTACGGTTGATGACATCAGATGTGGCACGCGTCGGCCTCGGTCGGATGAATAGCCTCCCCTCCCCTCTCGGCCTGGCCAGGTCTCCTCCGCGCCCCGCTGTGTCCCGAGGCCAGAGCAGCTTGATGAATGGTATCGATGAGGAGATGCTAATAGCAGATGCTAATAGGGCCAGTGTGACTAATAGGCTGTGCGGCCCATTGATCTGCAGAGTTAGCATCTAACGCTGAAACAGCTGATTCAACCGCAGAAGTTGGAACTAAAAGTGCCACCCTTGCTCACTGTGTGTGTGCGCGTGCGTGCGTCTGTGTGTGTGTGTTTACTTAAGGACAATTTCTGGATATGGAACTTAAGACAAACTTGCTTTCAGTCAGTTTGTCCAAGTTTGCTTGTTTATTTTTTTGTACAACTAATGAAATTCGCTACTTTAAGTAATACGTGTTGAATGCCTAACATATTGTACTAAATTCTTTGCTCGTGATTTCAACTGGATATGTGATTTGTTTTTTCACTGTCTGAATGGTTAATGTGCAAAGTTGGACGCTAGAAATCAATGTTCACATTCATCATCATCTTGAAATATGCCTGGCAGGGTTATGCAACATATTCCGAGAATATTTGCTGTTGGGATTCAGTGTCAGAGGACCGCGCTAGAGATCAATTACAACCAAAATCACCGATTGACCCATACTTTTTCCCCTTTGTACTTTAATAAGCCAGCATTTGGGGTCAAACACAACTTTTACTCAAGTGAACCCTGTGGTATGAATTCAGTTCGGAAAGGAAAATATATCTAAATACATCGCAAACACCCGCACAGTGCTAAGAAACATGTGCATAAACTCGAGAGATAAAGAGTCTTTTGGCATTTCTCCTTCACGTTTTTGGTTTCACGGCCCACCGCACAGTTAAACCGCCCAAATTCAAACACGTAGCCAACAATCTTCGGCAAAGTTGTTCTGTTCAAGAAGTTGGTGGTTAGAACGCAAGGGTAAAAGGGAGCCGCCCGAGCTGGAACCATCACGCCACTGGGATGATGATGTATGTTGCGCTGTAGTATCTGATGATATGAGACAGTTTTTTGGGGGTTTTGTTTTTTTTTTTGCTTGCCTTTAGCCAAGACAACTTTATGAGCAATGCTGCGATTGGTTGCAAGTGTCTGCCAGCGCAGTTTAACGGCTAGCTTTGCTTTCTGCTCCTCAGTGGGCAAAACCGTTGAAGAACTGTTCAAACGCCACCTCCCCACCGAGTTCTGCCTCAGTTTATCGAATCGTTCATTCATTTACACACGATATACATATACTGCTTCTTAAGCTGTGCATTTTTTTTTTTTTTTTTTTTTTTGGATCCCATTTTTTTTTTTTTTTTTTTACCTTTGAGCTGTAATCGATCAATCACTGCCATCTATTCAAATCTTAAAGCCTAACACTTTTTGTAGTGACAAGTTTTGACCACATTTTAAAATGTCACCTGAAAAGTGACATATCTTGAATTCCTTCTTCATTTATTCCTCCATTCATTAATTTATATATGTTTTTTTTTTTAAACAATATCGAGCTTTTCCTAGGGAAAAAAAAAGTGCAATTGAATGAATGTCCATGTTTTTGGATGTAAATTAATTCTGATTTAGAAATATTCAACTTTGTTAAACTTTCGAGCTGAGGGCTTTTTTTTCTCCTTTTGAGCGTGATTTCTACACTTTTTTTGCATTTCTTCAGCAATTTTCAGCATTTTTGAGCAACTCAATTCAGCAGTACACCATTCACAAGTGTTTCTCTTATTAATTGTAGTCACAGGTCCTTTTGTTTATTTCTTTCGGTTTGACATTAAATACCTACCCCAATAAGTCGCAATAAATCCATAAGTCAATGATGATGTTATTTTTCAAATCCTGGAAAAGACTTCCAGGTTGTAACATGAAAATATATTCACGTAAATGTTATATTGATTAAGATATGTCTTTTAACTCCCACGTCTTTTTTTCACCTGCATAATGTTGCAAAAGTCAAACACATTTTGTGTCAAAAAGATGCAGCAATATCCGTTCATGCCTTTGACATCTCCAGGCTGGATCAATTCCTTCTTGTCTGTCTGCCCAAACGATTCTCTTAAGACTCTCCGATTGGTCCAGAATGCTGCTGCATGCGTTCTAACGAGAACCAGGAGAAGCGATCATATTTCTCCAGCATGAGCTTCCCTGCACTGGCTGCCTATAGAATCCAGAATAGAATTTGAAATCCTTCTCCTTAGAACGCCGGATTGGTCTGGCACCGCCACGTCTCAAAGAGCTGATAGAACCTCATTACCCGACTAGGACGCCGCGCTCCCGGAATGCAGGCTTACCCGTGGTTCCTAGAATCTCTAAAAGTGGAATCGGAGGCAGAACCTTCAGCCATCAGGCTCCTCTCCCATGGAACCGTCTTCCAGCGTTGGTCCAGGGGGGGGCAGACACCCTTTCTACATTTAAGACTGGGCTTAGAACTTTCTTTTTTGACAAAACTTGTAGTTAGGCCCGGCTCAGGCTCGCCTTGGACCAGCCTTTAGTTATTCTGCTATAGGTCTAGGCTGCCGGGGGGGACCATGATGCACTGGGGCCATTTCTTACCCCCTCCCTCTCTCTCTCCTTTTCCCATCCTCTTCCTCATCCATGCGTTCATGCATGTCACTAGCTTAACTTCCTCCCCGGAGTTGTGCTCTTGTCGACACTGGGACCTTCACGGCCATCGCCGACCTCATCGCGCTATATTAGTCGATGCTGCTGTGCATCCCCCCGCGTACCCCATCCCTCCTCTCTCTCTCTCTCTCTCTCTCTCCCTTTCTTTTGTTGCGCTATGGCGCTTACAGAAACTGACTTGACGATCAAAACAAGATGTTATCTTGCCATTTTTTTTTATTTTTTTCCCCCCTTTTGAGCTCTTCAAGGCCTCATAAAAGAGCTTGAGCGTGAGTGACATACATGTAGACTCCCGCCTGTACGGGTTGAAATAAAAAGCAACAGCACCACAGTTTGACAACATAAATGGGGAATTTTATTGATCAGATTTGTTATTTTATATATATTTTTGTTTGGTTTTTTTTTTTTACATTTGTAACTTCCTATTGATATACATTCTTCCTGTGGTCTCAAACCGGGTGAATCGCACCGAAGCAGCTGAACTTTCTGCGCCCGCTTGGGAGTTTAGCGTTAATTCGTCACCGCAAAACAGCTTTTACATGTGCCACAGTTCCATGATGTACCACAGTATCGCCTGTGCGGCGCACATACAAAGGAATGGCTTTGGGTAGACCGAGGTGGACAGACTCATAGGTGTTATGGCCGCGTATATATATATTTTTTTTCTATTCTTATGTTACAAAAACATAACGCATGATTCTTTGCTATACCTAATTCATAAATACAGTATATATTATATCCATTCATCGTGTGCTAAAATCCAAGCTGTGCTGCGGTCAGTTAAAAATTAAAATTAAAATTAAAAAAAAAAAAAGTCAACACTGATAACATACAGGGAACGGAGTTTGCCTGTATAGGTTGTTTACATAATAATGTTGATAGTGGTTTTTACAGTGTTTTTAATGTCCCTGATTATCTCAAAACCATAGCGTAGTGTTTTTTTTTGTATACAGGAAAAAAGACTGTGTGTGTGCGTGTGTGTGTGTGCGAGTGTGAGTTTACGATTTTTGGGAAGTGATTGTATGCTTCAATGCATGCTTTACTGGCGCTGTAAGTGTCGATACTAAAGCCCGGAGAGACAGAGACATTTAAAACTTGGACGATGGCGACTTCTCGTAAACGGAGCCATGTGGGAAATTATATAAACAGCTCTTCAACGCACATAGTTGCTCAGTCATTCGTCGGTTATATAGATGGGTGCCATGGTTACCAATCACGTGTACAATAAAATAACACAATACCACAGAAATTACCGATCTCGTTGCCTCCAAGCCTCCTGCAGAATCCCCCCCATGTTCCTCAGCGTGTTTGTGTGTCAATCTACAGGAGTACGAGGCAAAACCGTCACATTGACAAACAATATAATTGATTGAAATAATTACTGAAAGAGAACGAAACAAACGAGACAATATTTTCTTTTTTTTGGGGAGCACAGGCGCCGGGCGCACTGAAGGCCGAGCGCGTTTGCGTCGCTGTGCAGACGGACGAAACGCTTCAGAAGTTCAGTGTCTCTGACATCATCTTCCACCAGTCCATCAGCTCCTCCCGCTCCTCCTCCTTCCTCTCCATCAGCGACTCCAGCTCAAAGTCCACCTGAGACAGAAAGAGACGCACACGCACGCACGCACACACACACACACGCGGGTGGATGAAAATGCAGCTGCTTCGCGCTTCTGCGCGGTCTCCTGGCTGAAGGAGGCGTATGGTTTTCATGCAGCTGTGTCTTGAGCGAACGCTTGACGAGCTGTTTTGCGTGGCGCCACAAAAACTGTAACTGTGAGTTTATGACGGCCGACATGTTTTTTTCATCGCTAATGCTTGAGGCTCGGCACGTGTTGCTGGACTCCAACGGGGTCACGTTCGAGAGGCGTGGACGTCGACCTCGGCCGGGATTTACTTTTTTATTTAGATGTTTCCTCAATTGGTCGCAGCCATGGAAGCTTTTTTTTTTTTCTTTTCCCAGAGGATGGCACTTTTTTATGCATTTTATCATCTGTCTGAAGCCAATGTTGATAAAAAGGCCTCCTTTTTTGTCCCCTCCCTCATTTCACTTTTGCTTTTCTTGCGTCACATCAGCCTTGTGGCTTCTAGACGCTGACAAGAGCCTCTGTCGCCACCGCCTGAAACACCGGGCACATTTGGTGTGGCCTCCCGCGCCATCACCACAAACCGGCGGGCTCAACGCCGCGTTAGTGGAACGGGGCCCTTTATTAATGTGATGGGTAACACCTGCGCTTCCCTGCCGCTCGCGCCAAAACGGCTGCGGCGTGCGTCGATCGCTTCGCGAGAAAAACATATTCAGTCATGTGAAGACGTCGCTCTGAGCTGTGGCGAACTAACCGTGCCCACACGGTGACTCTTGAAACAAAAGGCACGTTATTTGATCGCGAGAATGAGTTCACGGAAAATGAGTGCGGATGGCTAATGGATGGTAAAAATACAGGAGGCCTAAGTGGCACTAAGTCACTTAATTTATCATTGTAATCCCACAGCAGCAGGAGAGTAAGTCGACTTTTCTTGCAGGAGTTTACAGTGCTTTGCTTTCTTTCTTTTTTTTTTAAACATATTCCATTTCTATTTCTTTATTTCACCTATTAATTTTCATTAAGTGAGGGCCCTCTCTTCAGCCATTTTGTCTTTGCCCCATTTCCCCCATTTCAACCCCGCGCTACAAACAAAAACTAACGCCCTCATCCTCATCCCGTATGTGGCTCAGCTCTGAGGTAACACGGATTTTGCCGCGGATTTGGGTCAAAAAGATTGATAGGATAGCAAAAATCATTCCAGTCTATCCAGTATTGAGTGGAAACGACCGGAAACGGCTGATCACGGGCCGATTGTCCGATGCAGATAATCCAATCGCTGGAGGCCGCGCTCCTGTGGCAACAGAACCGAAAGCGCCGCACTTCATAAAGCTTCCACGGTCGCGACCTTTAGGGCGTGGGGGGGTGGGAGGGTGGGAGGGGGCACGCTGCGGTTGCGGGCGCAGCGAACACATTCACTGTGTGTTAATGTACACTTCATTTCCACTTGACATAGTTTCTATTGACTTGCTTTGCGTATTTGAATTGTTTAGGTGTCGTTCAAACTGTTCATGTTGGGTCAGTTTCTGTTTTGTAATTCCCGCTACATTCTTTGTTATATCTCGGCACTTCCTTCCTCGCTTCATCTTTATACCGACGTGGAGCAACTGTGAGCACACGATTTCACCCGGGATTAATAATTCGGATTAACTCTGTCAGACCGCCGCGTTCAGTGATCAGCAGGATGACCTGCGTCTCTCCAGTCTGACACAGGAGCTCTTGATCCTGAAGTTTTGTTTTTTTTTTACAGTGGACAACTGCTCCACACGATTACACGGCCGCAGCCTCCAGTTACTCCCTTGGCGCTCAACAGATTGACATGATTTTGCCCCTATAGTCGTTTTGACCAGCTCTGATCAGAAAACAGCGCCAGTGTTGTAAAATACTGAGGCTCTCCTTTAATATACCGCTTTTTGGTTGTTGTTTTTTTTTAACATTTTGAGCCAGTGCACTTTGCTCGTCAGTTATACCGCACCCCTGGTGTGTCTAATTTTAGTAATTTGCATCAAAGTCCTTGTCAAATATTCCTCAAGTTTGTTTGTGGCTGTTCTAATTTTAGTTTGCTTGAGGCCGAACCGAAAGCGACACGCTCACACTCTTTCAAAAGGGAGACAGAATGTGTTATTTTTTCCATTTCTGGGGATCGGTGTAAAACGGAACACACGGCAGTGCCGGCCGGGTTCTACCATAGTGACCTTTCAGAAGTGTGACGCGGTGGGTTTGAGGCAGGTTTTTGGCGGGTTCATTGTCCGTGAGTCTTACCCTGGTCGCGGGACTGTAGGGAACAGCCACCTTCTTGATGACAGTCAGGTAGCCCGGGGCCGAGGCCGCCACTTTGTAGTTTCCGGGGGCCAGTAGGCGCCAGTAGTCTCCATCTTTAGCTGCAAAATGCACGGCGACAAAGAGGAGTGTTGGACCTCACGTCAGGTGCAAGCGCCACACAAAAATCATCTCAGGAAGGAAGAACGCCGCAGTACCGCCCACGCCCACACGATGGCGGCGTTGCGGCGTCTCGTTTCAAACCCTTTTGCACAGGCCGCGTGGATTTACCTGTGGTGATGTCGTGGTCGATGCCCTCCACCGAAATGGTGGCGTTGGAGATGGGGTTCCCCTGCAGGTCACGCACAAAACCCTTCACGCCGCGGTGAACCTGCAGAGACGTGCGCGTGAACACACACACACGAGCGTCGTTTACAAACTAGTTCGAGGGCTGAGGGATGACGCTCGAGAGCCGGACAAGACATCTTTCACTTGATTGTCGCAGATGTAAATTGAATAAGAATAAAGGCAGTTTATCTGTAAATTCTTAATTCAATGTTGATGTTTGTTTGTTTTGTTTTTTTCCGCCAGACAAAGCGGCGGCTCAACCATGGGGATGAAAATGAGAGCATCGATGAAGCAGAGGGATCCTTTTTGGCACAATGCAGCCCGTATCATTATTTAGGTATGAAGACGTAGTACATGTGTCCTTCATTTTCTGTTCTTCATTAGTATTTTATTCAATTGAGGTTGAGCATCTTAGTTCCATTAGCCGAGACTAAAACAGTGTGTGCACGCAAAGGCAGAGATTGAATACCCCCGCCTCCCCTTTTTTTTTTTTTTTGAAAGACACGCATGTCCTCTTTAATAAATCTCAGACTTTCACACATTGCACACACACACACACAAGCGGTCCCATAATCATCCGCATGTACAATCGCTGCACCCGCTCCTTTACAGCTAAGGGAGAGCGGAGGTTGAAAGTGGCGGGCACATGGACGAACTATCATCTTTGGGCGGAAAATTGGGAACCAAAATGATTCCCTGAATAAATGCTCCCATCTTACGGTCACATCGGCAGGATTCTCCGACAAAGCCAGAGCAGCGAACGCCATATCTGTTAAGCACGTGTGTCCTTAACGTGCATTCTTCCCATGTTAAAAACACCAAAATATCATAAGAGGCCTAATAAAAACATAGTACCCTCTCAAGTATTTACAATGCAGCATGTGTGGTTCTGTCTTTTTGTAAACTGGGGGAAAAAATAGGGATAGAGATACTAATAAACAAAAATTTTTTATTAATGCTAAGTACATACATGCGTAACCTGTGTTCTTCCCCTGTAAAAACACCAGTTTGTGTGTGTGGGGGGGGGAGAAAGACGTGCATGTTTTTGTTTGTTTTTTTGTTTGTTTGTTTATACACTACAATTCACACCCCCGGCTGCTGCCGCGCTGCCTACCTGCTCGATGTAGTTGACCAGAGAGTTGCGGTTCTGCTCCCAGTAGGTCTTGAGCGCGTCCTCGTTGGGGAACTTGTCACAGCTGAGCTCCAGCGTGATCTCAAAGCAGTTGCTGCTGAGGTAGTTGAAGTCCTGCATCCCTGTGGGTTAGGGTTAGGGTGGGGTCAGCAGGTGAGAATGGCAGGAAAACGTGACGGCAAAAGCGGCATTTTGGACGCTCGCGACAAAGTGGTGATTCTAGTTTTGCTGAAATTTTGGAGATTAAACACTGACTACATTTAGTTAAAAAAAAAAAAAAAAGTTTTTCAGATGCGCACCGTCTTTTTGAGTAGGGCGAAAGCGGGGGGCTAGTTGTAGGTTTATTGCAGATATGATTACAGGGCAGCTGTTTGCTAATATGCCAAACACTTTGTCACATGGAAGGGAGATACAGAAAGGTATGACAGCCGAGAATTTTTGATTTTTTTTTTTTTTAGAAATCATGCTAATTCGTGAGCACACCGTGATGAATCCTGCTCTGGATTTAATTTGTAATCTTAAATTAGGGCCATTTATCACCTTCATGTGCCCCTCACACCATGGGTCACATGTGCGTAGTTTTTTTTTGTTGTTGTTTTTTTTGGTTATTAAATAAAACCTTGTGTTACCTTTTGAGAACTCCTGAAACTATTCTACAAGTTGAAAGTTATTCATAAAAACCAAGCGGCAGGGCTCTTTTCCTCAGTCGCCTCATGTGATATCGTCTCTCACTGGGAAGGGGTTGTGTGTGTTTTTTTTTCTTACCTCCCGGCACGCTGTACCAGGCCCCTCCATTAGTGATGCCATCCTTGAAGCTGGAGTCGTCGTCATTCTTGCGGCAGGGGGGGCGCTGAGGGTCGGACATGACCGGGTTGTAAATGGAGTAGGCCTTCGCCAGAGACTTGAACATCACATCATCCGGACTGGCGCTGTACTCGTGGGTAGAACCTTGGAGAGAGGGGCGGGGGGGCACAGTGTTTCAACAGTAGATGATGAGATATGACCTGGATACCTGCATCTGCAACTCGTTAAACGCGTAACCGCGCAGACGCAATTTTTATTACTTCGCAGCTATAATAATATAAACAAAACACACTTGCTCGCCATCAGATGAAAAAAGAGAGAGGAAAACTGTTTCAGCTGTAGGTGAAACACTTGTCTTGTTAAATCTGCAGATTTTATACATTTTATTTGCAATTTAACAAGCCCAAAAAACCGAGAAAAACCCCCCCTCAAAAAAACGGGGTGTGTGCAGAGATGCGTGCGTGCGTGTGTGTGAGTGGCTGGACGAATGTGTGTATTTGTGTTTATTTATATATTTACCGGTGCGGGTCTCATCATAGGGGTAGTTGGCCACCACATCTCCTCCATGCAGGTTGGCTGAGAGAACGAAGGGGATATCCATGATCCAGTGGATCACTGCCTTGGTCTCTGGGGCCAGCTGCGAAAATTCATGATTTAAAAAAAAAAAAAAAATGATTGTAATTGATGTGAGTGAAGCAAAACAGCAGCTGCATAGTGGCCAAACCGTAAACAACAAAGGTGCCGTCAACACAAAGTACCATAAATACGCGGCTTCCTGTCATCCTGGACAATATGCACTTGGTAATAAGTTATAGTATAGCTCTAGTATCAGCTGGCGAATATTCTTGGCCGATATTTGTGCGTCACAGACATGAGTTTAAGGGGACAAGCTGCCTCGCCATAATGAAACAATAATTTGTTGTAGTGGCAGATGTTGTCCAGCAGAGCGCGCCACCCATCCAATTCTTGGCACAAATCCCCTCAATGACCATGACTGGATACTTGTGACCAGTGCGCCACCTATCCAGTGCCTTTTTCCAATTCGAGCAGTGGTGATTTGTTGGTCAAAGGAATTGAAGCTATGATATGAACGGAAATAACACAGTTTTGATATAGATAGAGATAGAGATAGAGATACAGATATAGATAATTCCTTTTGCTCCAAAACACTGTATCGGTAACAAGGCCAAACCTAGAAGGCCCAATAAAAAGCATTCGCATGAAAAATAAATCAGGCGCTTCGTAGTTCATTGCAGACGACCTTCTGTTTGAAAAATACCATAAAAACCCCGAGCCCCATTCAGGTTTGCGGCTGGCCCCGGCTCACCTTGGTGTTCTCGTCCACGGCCTTCTTCATGTTCTGCAGCAGGTGGTTGTTCGCTCCCCCCTCCCGCTCGTTGACGTAGATGATGCGGTCCAGATCGGGGAAGTTGCGGTTCAGGTCCACCCCCTGCGCGTTGCTGCGGCCCACGAACCAGTCCTTGATCTCCCCGGGCTGAGCGGGAGAGACGGAGTGCGGGGATTTAGGCCGGCAGGGTGCCCGTGGTTCGCGGACACGCGCGATTTAAAACCCGAGAGGTGCTGCCACTGAGTCAGTAGTCTTGTGTAGTCTTGTGCTTTTTGTGTGTGTGTGTGTGTGTGTGTGTGTGTGTGTGTGCGTGCGCTCTTGGCCGACTGTGTGGTCACCTGCGACGCGGCTTTTTCGAAGCCGTCCGGGTTCATGGAGGGCATGAAGTGGATGCGCGTGTTGTGGACCAGGTCGATGACGGTCTCGTTGCCCTGCTGGTACTGGTTGCACAGGTACTGGGCCAGGTAGATGAGCAGCTCTCTGCCCACGGCCTCGTTGCCGTGCATGTTGGCGATGTACTTAAACTCGGGCTCGCCTGCAGGGGGGCACAGAGACGGTTCGTGTGTTAGCGTGTCAAATCAAATCTCACGTTGCCCGTGTTTCGTACCCGACCTCCATCTGCAGTGAGAGATTCGAACATGATGAGCAGCCAGTGCCCCCTTTGGAAACAGAACTCGTGTGTGTCACTCTGTGCACACACACCGCGAGCTGCAGACTCACTCAGACTCACTGACTCGTCAGCGGAAAGGTCACGCCGGGCCGAGCATGGCAGCCCGGAACTCCATTTGGGCAATAATGAGCGAGGCACCGGTGGATTATCGAGCGACGCTTGTCACAGGTTGCTCCGAGGCGGGATGGAGCGACAGGTCTGAGATCGGACCCGACGTCCGCCGCCGAGCATCTGACGACATCGGGGATGCTCGGGACGCTCGGCCTCGAAAATCCCGCCCGCGGTGTGGCGCCGGCCAGACCCGGAAACACACGGCGTTCCCAGCAATATTTCGGCAGTAGCGGTTTAAATCCATAGAGGCTTTCAGATGCGCCGCATGTAAAGCGCCCGCGCCTGTTCCATATGTGGCTGTCATGGTTCGGTCCTCGTGAGGCGAGTTAGCCGGGTAGGGTCAGACTGACATTCACATGAGGGGGTGCGGGTTTTTTTTGGCTGATTAACCCAAATAGGCTTGACTTGGGAAAACTCTCTCTCTCTTGGCGGGATTAAAGAAGACACATCACAACACACCACGAAGGACTTTGCTTTAACCTTGACACCTTATGAACTGAACGACGAAGAACTGAACGGGCCGGCGGTGAAAAGACCGGTGGACCGACCGGGTCGACGACAGGTCGGCTGCGTGGCGCAAAAAAACACACGCAGACCCCCTCCAGATAGGCAAAAACCTATCGCACTCACCTAGGACAGCTTAGGCATACTTCCACGAGAAGTGGTTGATGTGTCCTGCTAGCTGGTTTATGTCACGGCGCTGGGTTACCTTTAGGGAGGGGTGATAGGGTAACGAGCCTGGGGGGAGTCTAGTGGGTCGTAACAGTGACAAATTCACATGTGGGGATTAAACTCCCTGAAATATACGAAAACCAAATGTGCCTTTGCTCTGCCTATTTTTTTTTTCACATGTGAAATTACATTTGTCATATACTTAATGTACTTTTTTTTTTTTTAATTAGAATAAAGGCTCTCTAACCTGCACGGCAACCAACTTATCATTTCCATCACCGATTCTGTTGGCAAGTTCGTACAAAAAAAACTACCGGCTCGATTTTGACCGACGTTTGACTGTGAAACTTCAATCATCGGCCGGCGCGTGACGGTGTGTGCCCCATTTTGCCCGGTAAACAGCTCCAAGCCCAAAGATGTCCGGCGTAATTAAAGCCGCAAAAGTGGCTTTTCACTTTATCTATATGAAGTAAATGTTTCACTGGAGTTCCACGCAGTCACGCCCAGCACAGCCCAGAGCAGCTGGAGTTAAAGGCCTTGCTCAAGGGCACCTCGGTGGTGGCAAATGGGGGGAGGAGGGGTTGCTTTCCTTGCTTTACCCATCCAGATTCCTCTTGCCTGGTTGGGGGATCGAACCAAAGACCTTCCCGCCGCAAGGCCGCCGCTTCCTGGCTGGACTTGGTTGCCATAGCTACCGTTTTGCTGCGGTGCGGTAGCTTTAGGTAACACCCGGTTTGCACTCAAGAACGTGCAGCGAATGGGGAATTGCGCAACAACAGCGCAGTTATGCAGGGGGAGGGCTGCCAGAAGGCCGACGGTGTTTGGCATCCAGTGGCGGTTCGCATCGCGCAGGCAGCGTTCACCTCCCGGCGTTCACGGCATGACGCTAGAACCTGCCGCTTTATCCAGTCAATTCAGCTGGTTTGGGAAAAGCAGCAACTCCTCGGGAGGAGGGGGGAAAAAGGGATGTTTGGGCGTTTTTCCCGAGGAATTTCGGAAAAAAAACATTTCACAGTAAAATCTGCTTTTAAGCTTCCATCCGGCGACTAATCGATCCAGCTTTACTCAGTTATTCCTCCGCTCATTCACATCACTGACATAAAGTTACGCACCGCCGGCGATGGAGCGTCGATGCTGAGTCACTGTTTGGGTATAGAATGGAGGAGGGCGGGGGACAAACAAAAAAAAAAAAAATGCACCGCTTTCCCCGCTCCATTTGCTCTGTCATTGTTGAATTTGCCTTTATATTCATAAAAAAAAGAAAGCTATTTATATCACAACGCTCAGAATAGCCGCGTGCTAATGACCGCGGCCCTCACCATCTGTTTCATCCACCAATTATCCATCGTGCCCCCCGACGCTAATGTATTCAAACAAACTCACAGGCGCACACACACAGCTGGCGTGTAGCCCCGCGTAGCGCCAGCCGCAGTTTACTGGACACACACACACACACACACACACACACACGCTTCTGATTAACCAGGAACCAGATATTAGTTTTCCCTCCCTGCGGCTGCTGCGAGAACAAAAGCCCCCCGCCCCCGAGCGCTTTTTCGCTCAGATCAGTAAGAAGCCATGAAATATAGCTCGAGATCAGAGCGACCGGCGAGGGGCAGGTGCCCGCGTGGGGAGCAAAAAAAATCAAAAAATTTAAAAATCGAGCTGATGTTCTTTATCGTCGTTTATTAGCCATTTCAAAGGGGCGTGTGCACGTGCGTCATTTCACTGCGTGTTCTCCTTTATATTTTTTTTTGTTTTTTTTGTTCAGCCTTTCTTTCTCATATTTCTAAAGTAATCCCAGGGGTTTCATGAGTGAGTAGCGCGCGCGCGCACACACACGCACGCACACACTCGCCGCAGCAGCACACATCTGGTAGTCAGGTTATTTTTAACCACTTGAATCTGGTTCCCCTTTGAGTTGCTGCTAATGATTCCAAGGCTGCAATTAACTCTTTGCGTCCTGACCTTCATGAATGGTTTCTGCAGGCTTCGGAGGCCAAACACGCACACGCACACGCACACACACACACTTTGAAGTTTGCCCTCCGCCAGAGCGCGTTGCCGTGATTCAAGCTCTTACGCAGACGCTCGGCGCCTGGAGACCTTTGCCGCCCCCCCCCCTCTCGCCAAGCATGTGTTCATGGCGTTTGACGTCTCCGTTAGCGTTTGACGGAACGCGGAGCGTCTGACACGCGATCGCAGCTGCGCGTGGACGCGCAGACAGGCGGGTGAGCGCGGGACGAACGGGGCGATGACGGTGCATAAACTCTCAATGTGGTTTGTGTTTTGGTATCTTTCACTATTTCTTTTTTTTTCCTTTAATAACAGCTCTGTTCTTCATTTTATACACTTTTTTTTTTTTTGACCAGGGGGTGAATTTTTACTTAAAGATGAATGTGATGCTGCGTGAGTAAAGAGGTGCGGTGAGTGTGCACCTTTTGAATCGTGGCTGTCAACGTTAAAGCGACTGAAGTCTTAAGAAATCAAACAAAGGCAAATAATCTGAAATCTGTACGGAATCAGTGTTTAGTTTTTAGATCTACAAGTTTCACACCAGCAAGCGGCTGATAAGATTCAAGTATATTTTCCGAGTATGTAACAGACTTAAAACAGCTTGTTGCCTCCACCAAGGAGGTCATGTTCTCACCCGTGTTTGTTTGTTTGTTTGTTGGCAGGATTATGACTGGATTTGGATTATATGGGGGGGGTCGGGCCTGACGAACAGCTGATTAAATTTTGGGATCCGGGTGGGGATGCATGAACAGGATTTTTCTCAGACCTTATTGTTTCATCATCGGGAAAAAAAGCGTGCATTTTTTTTTGCATCGACGTAGATCGAAGAGCTTGTGAAAAACTGACGGCGGCTCTGTTGCCTCTGCTGTTAGTGGCGAAACATGCACGCAAGTGGTCTTTTCATATATAATAACCGCCATCTAATTTCGCCATGTTCGCCATCCGCGGGGCTCCACCGGAGCTACGTGTTGTTAGCATGCATGTCTCTGTCGAGATGAACTACGGCGCTCAAAAGCTTCAAAGGACTTAAAGGGGTTGCAGACGGATGCAGCTGCGGGACGACAGCAGCAGATCATGGGGGAGAAAAAGGGAGAATGAGGAGCGTCTGCACGTTAAATTTTGTAAGCTATAAAAAAAAAATTTAAATCAAAAAAATTGTAAGCTACCAAAAAAATGTGATGATGCAACGTAATCCTCCGAGGTCCCGTTCAGACGAGCATCTCTGAGAAATAAAATGGCGGATGCTGTTATTTTTATGTGATCTTGTAAATGTGGGGGGAGATTTAGCTTTGGGCTGCGACCAAACCAGGATTTTCATTACCGATTTGGTCTCGTGAATTTCACCACGAATCCGACATGTCGGTTGGTCGGCCAGATATCCAGATGATCCGGATCGCTTTCCAGGAGCCCGGCGAACAACAAACGGCCTCGGTTTATGGTCGCATAAAAGGGAGAAAACTGGCAGTTAACCGTCAACGGATTCATTGTTTCGGCCTGTTTTTTGTTTTGTTTTTGTTTGGTTTTCCCACGCGAAGTCTGATTTGACATGTTGTCTTTCGCGTGGTGCTCTTTCTTAAACAATCCGGAGCGATGGCGAGGGGCTGCTTTCACTGCGCCGAGCGTTACATGTCCGGCCTCTTGTCGGCAATTATCAAAAGCGCCCGGCAGGTAATCGATGCGGTCACCAAGGTGACGGCGAGGCAGCGAAGGGCTGCGGCAGCGTCATTGGCAGGGGGGGAACACCGCGTCGGAGTGCTCTGTGTCGTCGTGGCAACCCCCTGAGGGGGGGGTGGGGGAGGTGTGAGGGCAGGTGGCTGGGGAGACGGACCAGCAGATGAGTAAACACTCTGCGCGCTTTGTGAGTTTCTGGTGTCACGCAGACACAAAGACGCCTGCTGTGGAGAAGGAGCGGCAGCAAGGATGAATATAAATAATGAATGTGAAACCCTCGATATTAGAGAGAAATTAGCAAGGCATCGAGAAGCCAGTTAGCTCAAAGGCACCCTCGTCGACATGGTGACAAGACGTCCTTGTCATCAAGAAACAACCATGTTCCTTTCATTTAGATACACTAATGTATACATAGTGTATAAATACGTATATATGTGTATATATAGTATATTTATGCACTCATTCCTGTGATTTGTGTGCATGTGTCTCGCATATGTTTGGACTCAAAAGATCCATCAAAGAGAGTTTCCTGTGTATTTATTGCACAACTCGGCAAAACGATGTGCGACGAGGCAGATTTTTTTTTTTTTTTTTTGCCTTAGGAAAACGCCAAATTGGCAGAAGCAGCGAACAAACCCGTAAACCCGTAAACCCGCAGGCCCGCGATCCCGCAGCCTTTGCTTCTGATTCAGTCGCGACAGCCCCGGGGCGAGAGTCACAAAGATCGATGCTCGCCATTTATAAGTGCCGATTTTGACCGCTGACCGCCGACCCAAGCGCCTCGTCTCGGCCAAACAACACTTCATGAATGGATTCTTGGCGACTGTCGGGCCTCGTGGATGCTGCAGCCCATCAGTGCTTCGTGAAACGGTCAAATGGCCTAATCATCTTTGTTTTTCGGCTCAGTTAACGGACAGAAAGCCCCAATGAACCCGCTGGTGGCTTGGCTCCGGTTCAAGCTGGCACTCGTGCTAAAAACACAAAAAAAAAACTGAAGGTGCAACGTGAAATGATGTCATGCAGCACGCTGAGATGCAGAGCGCAAGGCATAAATACATCAAGACAGAAGAACGAGGGCAAAAATGTCATGAAGGAGAAATAAAAACCGAGAGGGCTTCAGCAAGGGAAGGGGAAAGCCGACAACTCGGAGCACCGCGGAGGCTAATGGGAGGATGAAGAGGAGACGGGCTCGCTGATGTCTGATGTATAATAAATGACCTCTGGCTGATGCTTGGCCTTTCTCTCATCCGCCTCTTTTCCGCCCTCGCTTTTTTCCCCCCCTTCTCCATTTCTTTCGCACTTCTGCGACATTTCCCGCTCTCTCGGGTCGAGATTCCTCCCTCCCTTTTCCGTCGGCTCTCCCCTCCGCTCAGCTGTTTTTTTGTTGTTTTTTTTCGCGATCTGGTCGTCCCGAAAGCAAAGAATGGAATCGGGAGAGGGTTTTTTTTTTTTTTTTTTTTTTTTTTTTTTT
>CAAKHG010016102.1:0-12160 GCA_901007715.1 Dactylopterus volitans | reverse complement strand
AGCAACTATGAAATTCTGACACGTGACTCGTGTTCATGTAAATACCCAAATCATAATTACAGGTACACAAATCACACTTCTATGAAATCTATCAAATATTTCATTTTGTGCTTCATAGTAAAGAGGAGATGTGTGGATCATCAGTTTAAATCCCTCATTCAAGGAGATTGAATCTCTAGTTCCTGGATAGGATGGTATGATTTTGTCAGTGCACAGGATTTAAAGCCGATGACCAATGTTATAATAAGTCAATAGTGCTATGCTTTCCTGTGACCTTGACGCTGGTGAATTGTAAGTGTATCCATTGCATATGACGTTAATGCAGCAAAAGCCCCCTCAAGCTTCTAATAGTTATTTTTGTATTTAGCATGTTTCCCACAAAAAAAGGTGAGTTAACTAATGTGTGATGTGCCCGGTTTCTTCTTTAAGCCCAAAGAAGTTGTGATGTCTGTCCTGCGCGTGCATATGAATCTGCATATGAATATGAAATCAGCCAATGCCAAACTTGCACAAACTCCGCTTTTTAAAGTTCAAACAACAAACAGAGCCGATCGTGTATCTGTGTGATTGGAGCCTTTAAACTGGTGTCACGGGCAATTTAACTATCTGGCTTGCATCGAATCCACAGTGTTAACATTAAATTAAACTACTTAGTGTGGGGCTGCTGCTACTATGCAGCACTAGCAGTAACTATGTCATGAGTGATCATCAGGAGAGTGTCGTGGCATTTAAGTACTGGTAAAAGCTGTGTGTGTGTGTGTGCACGCGCGTGTGTGTGTGAGAGAGAGAGAGTGTGTTTAGAATCATCCTCAGAATCTGTGCTGTTTCCCTAAGCCTTGACACCAGCGTGTCTGCTTTCCTCACTGTCTCTGTCCTTTTTGAACTCTGTGTTTGTACTCATCTGCGCACATGTGTGAACGAGTCCAACTGTGTGTACATTCAAACATTTACGCCTCTCTATTTATGTACACAATGTCTGTATATGTCATGTGTTGCACTTGCCATCCCCTGTGGCTCTGTTTGCTGTGTTGTCCGCTCGTCCACCCCGACCTCTCTCTACCATTCGCTCCCATTTTCCAATTGTTAATTCAACGTTTGCTGTCACAACCAATTACAGTCTGCCCCATGACCTCTGACCCTTCCTTCTCCCTGCCTGTTACATGCCAAACCCAGAGTTAAGACCAAGTGACCCAGATTATTTGTTTATTTCCCCCCGTACTGTAAGTGATCGCATCGATTCCCTCAGGAGCGACCCCTCATACTGCACCTCGCCTGTGCACATGGTATATTGACGTGATTTTGGCAGAGATGAGCTAGCTATAGAATAGTAAAAGAGACACATAAAGCTATACAAATGGATGCCGCAGAGGAATTGTTAGAAAATCTCCTTGAAAAGAAGCATGTAAATGGCTTGATTCCTTACCTACTCGTATATGCTGCTTCACAATTGCATCACCTTTTAGCAGATGACTATATGGCTCTGTCTATTCTCCAAAGCAGTCACAACTCATTTGTATAGCTCCAAGCGCAGGAAGCAGGAGGGATTAAAATTTTACGACAATATGTTACACCAGCACACAGACGGATCACATCCCGGTTTGTCATGCTTGTTCTATTTCTATTATATCAGGATTTTTACCTCTGCATTTTTATGTGAGCCATGTCTGGAGTCCAGCATTGTCAATAGTGGACCATGTGTACGCTGCAACGCTGAAACCCCACCAAACCCCAGTACATCTGCAACTGCTCCCCTTTTGTTCTTCTCCATATCATTGACCTTGTGCGTCAACCATACCATATAGAACACATACATCATTTGACGGGAGGTATCCGCCAGTGAGATTCAAAGCGCCTCTTCAGAAGAGGGATTAGCGTGCGTGCGTGCGTGCGTGCGTGCGTGTGTGTCTGCTTGTGTGTGTGCCTGCTTGTGTTTGCTTGTGTGTGTGTGTGTGTTAGTTTGCGGAAACATAGGGTAGTAGACAAGCACGGAAGACTCTTGTATGTACCTATGCTGTACCTGCTCGCAGCGTTGGTCTTTGTATTTCACGTTTACAATAGTTTGCAGGCATTCCAGCATACATTATCTATTGTAGAATCAAAGTAGGCAGCTGTTGGAGGGAGCTGTGACGCATTTCTCTACGCTGACAGAAGGGAGGATGCACAGTGCACGTCAGCAGCTTCACCCAGCTTTGGTGTTGCGTGTGCGGTTTCACAGCAGATTATACGGGCCCTCAGTGCCTTGATTTCTCACATATGGGGGTTTCAGCATCTGAGTGTGTTTGTTTTTTTTAAATCATACTGCTCGACGGAGGGATTACACAGATATTCAGTTGCTCTACTTTTGTCCTTTTCATGGCTAGTAAGAGTGTGAATGCTTGGACGAGTACAAAAAAAAGGGCTGCAGAATGTATATGATGTGTTTGAAAGTCTTCAGCTACACGAGTTGGACACTGTTTTGATGCATCAGTAATATTTTCAGCAAACACGTTCCCAGACATGTTTGTTTACCATCGAGCTGCAGACATTGATGCTCTAAGGGTCCATTTTTTAAAAATCTAAGAGTACGATTCGTGGAACCACACATACACACAAATGCCTGTTGTGATTTGCGATCAATAGGCCTTGAATAAAAAAAAAAGAATGTAGGGAAAATAAAGAATATTCAACCTTCAATGTTTAATCTAGCAAAATAAGATTAATTGCAGCAGAGATGTAATTTGAACACAAAATGTTTTCAAATGGTGGTCACTCACAGTCCTGGGGACTTCATGTTACAGGAAATTCAAACATCTTGACGTTCATCTAACATTGCTTCTTAATTTTTGTACCCCATCCATCAACCTTAATACTGCGCCTCACTGTTCAGATCTCAGTTTCTAATTTTTAAATTAAAAGTCATATGAATTAGAAACTTCAGTTGCCTTTAGCTTCCACTAGTCTGTTCCTGTTAGTTGCAAAGTGTATGAGAAACTGGCTGCAGCTGAAGCCTCTTTTGTGGTTAACAGTAATATCCCTGTTTTTTTTTTGGTGTGTCATCAGTGAAAGAAGGAGTTGTGGAGGCTTTGCAAACAAAGTCGCTGCTGTTGCACAGTAATGCATGATGTAGCTTATCACTCACAACAGCTTCTTATGGTGGCAAGGCTAGACACTGTAATGACACTGGTGAGGAAAAGCAGCCCATTTCCAGCTTGTGCTTTCTTTCTGTGACCCAGTGAGTTGTAGTTCTTTAGACATCTGTGTCCTCTGGCTGTTACATCAAAATATAAATGGCTTTACATCGCTACAGTGTGTATTTTTAACAATGCTGATGCACTTTACATGATCACATCAGTGTACCGTGTTGAGGTTATCAAGGCAGTACTTCATAATGATACTAATTGGGTTAAAGAGCCACAGGTAAAATCTTACAGGCGATTGTTAGCAGGTTCCCTTATGTCTGAACTCTTCTTTGGTTTAATAGGTGCCTTTTCATGAGAGAGAGAGGCTTTAAAAGCAAATAAAACTATATCCAACTCCCATGGGCTTTAAAAAAAAATGCTGTTAAAGCTTTTGACCTAATCCAAGCAGACCTGTGAGTCCACAACCCCTGACCGCCACACACACCACGACTGAGTAATGAGAGCTCCTGGACAACAGTCAATAAAAACAAGGCGGCTACAAGAGGCCAAACCTCATAAAATCAGCTCTCCGTCTGATTAAGAGATGCATCAGATCTCCACATACAAAAAGCAATGGGGGTGCGACAGTATGTGTAATTGTTCCAAACCGTCATGGTACGGAAGTCACGCTTTGGTAGATGCAGTCATACAATAAATACTTCTGAATGGTATAGTCAGTCACCTGTGGCAGTACCCACACTCTTTATTTTTGTACTTTTATAACATGAGAGAGGCTTTTTAGATTGGCAGCCGATTGCCTTTTTCAACCATGACGTATGTGAGTATGTTTTGTTCACTTTCTGCTTTTGAAAACACTCCAGGCTGCACCAACCATCTCAAGTAGTTTTGTTCCACACTAGGTGGAACAAAATATAATTATGTATTTGGGACTTTTTGTTCTTTTTATCCTGTTGTACGGAACCGTTAAAATATAGTTTTCAATCTCCAGTGTTGTGTTGGTGAGGATCGGAATGACAGCTTCCTAGGGATTCAGCATCATCTGTCCAGTCATAGACTAATGACTAATTTAAGGGAAAATACAATGAAAATAAGCCGAGGAACAGGATAGTTGGATACAAGAGGTCACTGAATGGTTTGCTGGGTATGTGCTCTGTTGAGATGTAGCATTAACATGTGTTATGGATGACGCAATGAAAATAGACGGCTTTAAGTACAAACACACTCAGGAGGCACTGATATCAGTTCAGAGATGGTTTGGGGTGTATGCAAATGTCTCCTGGACCACAGTGACAGACTGCCTGCTCAACGGACATCCTCTGTGGAAATGCATATGCATATGCGTGTTACTGGTATCACGCTGCCATTATTACACAACGTCTTTTGAAATTTTGAGTTGAGAAAAATACAACAATGCCAAGCAGTAGTTCCAGTCCTTTTTGTGATGGACCGTTATCACTGCGGTTAAGTATATTGTGGGATGACGAGCCTGGCTCTTTGATGTTGCGTTCAGTTTGGAGATTTTTTTTTTTTAATCCATCGATGTGGGTTAGTGCTGGGTGAGGGCTTACGGCTCTCTCCCTTGTCTCATTTCTTCTAATTTCCAGCATTAGACTGGAAGTGCATTGCCACCACCCGCCGGTTACAGAAAACGACGCAATTTGGATTTTGCAAGCGGAAATCTTGCGTGTTTATTTGCATGTAGTGCAGAGATGTGAGATATGATCACAGAAGGCCACCTGTGATCAGATCACCCAGGTTACATGTCAATGCAGATCTGAACAGGGCTTGTGTGACTCAGGGCTTATATACCACCATTTTCAACACACATGCGTACCATTTTCTGCCACTGCATTGAGAAATGCCTATTGTAAAATGAAAAACACCGGAACTTAACTCATCAAAATCGCTGTGTTCAGCCAGTATTTCGAGTGAATCAGTCACATCTGACTCACGCACTTAGTATTAGGACATCAGACATCGGTGAACTGACATGTAAGGCTGTGTTTTTTCTTTTATTTTGCAACCCATCTTTACATAGCTGCTACCAGCACATCCCCTCCCACCTGTCATATCCCGAAGCTTTATATACACCATACGAGTGGGAACAAGCACACAAACATGTCTGACTTGACCCCTCTCACTTACAGGAGTTCATCCATGATGTCCTGCTGTGATTCATGCTCCAGTGCCACATTCTTGAGCAGCACTGTTCATGCAAAGACACATTCCTCTTGTTTTTGCAGCAAGGACTGTGCATTTAACTGTACTTTTACTGCTATGCATGATTTCCACTGACTCGTGAAAGGGTCATTGCAGGAAAGAATAAGTTAAGCTTTTGCTGTGACAAGCTTTTTTGAAGAAATTGCCTCTCTGTA
The DNA here is from genome assembly GCA_901007715.1 of Dactylopterus volitans. NCBI lineage: Eukaryota > Metazoa > Chordata > Actinopteri > Syngnathiformes > Dactylopteridae > Dactylopterus > Dactylopterus volitans. Next base: position 6,666 of record CAAKHG010016102.1, on the reverse strand, counting down.
ACTCTTGTATGCAGTACATTGCGGGGTCAGTATACGGCTGTATGATATTTGTGTTCTGTGGCACACTTGTGCTTTCTGTGGTGCTAACAGTCTGTTCTTCCACATCCTTGTCTTAATTTGGAAGTAACTCTGCAGCAGAAATCTCAAGTGGTCCCAGAGTGGCACCTTGGGTTTCACCTCTGGCTTCTGCAACTCGTGTAATTAGCCAAGTTTTCTCCTGCGTTGCTCTTTTTCATTTATGTTTTGGCTCGTCTCCCGCAGTGTTTGTATTCTGTCACTGTTAATGAGTGCATGTATGAGCACACAAAGCTGTGAGGAGACATCACACACCCACTGCTCTCCTCACATTTTTAACACTCCATTAGATAATTAAGGCGGATGGGGTGTTTTTGTCAGGTTTGTGATGAAACATTACCATTAATTAGTGTCAAAAGAAAAGAACTGCTTTTCAGAAGCACTTAACTACAAAAGAGAACTATTTCTTGTCACTGAAGCACCAAATGATCTCTCTTTCTCTCTCTCTTTGTTTTTCCTCTTAGGCGGAGGCTGTGCAACTGCAAACAGGAGGCCAAGGAGAGGAGCTTTGTTTTGGCATCATGTGATCCTCTCATTCCCTAAGAACACTCTGGAGGAAGAGTGAATCTACACTCTCATGGAAGCATCACAACCACTCGCACCCCCATCGCCACTATCAGCACTCCTGACTGCAGTTATCAAAGTCACCTCTTCTTGACTCAACTTGCCTCCTGCCTCTTTCTCCTCCTTCATCTTAAAGATAAGGAATGACCGTGCTCCCTTTCAACTTCCCCAACGCCCCTCGCAAATAAAGCCTTTTAGCCTGTTTCACAATACCAGAGAAAGGAAGGATAAAACGCTTCACAGTCCCCCTTTATATTTCTCCTCTGTGTCTCTTTTTATCTTTGTTTCCACAGTAACTGAGCCCTCAACACACCCATTTACTAAACCAACAGGATTTTTATCTTGGTGACATCTCTGGCAGCCATTTTAGAGAAGTGAGCACTTAAGTTTCCATCCCATTAAGGAGATCCTGACAAACGTTGTGGGACAGTCTTTTGGAATACCCACCGACCCAACGTCCCTATGGGGGACTAAATCAGTACAGTAACCCCACTGACTCTGTTTTGGCTCCGTTCAATCTTGTGAAAGTTGAGTATTTTGTGACGAGGTGGACTGACCTATCATGGCTGGGAAGGGCAACCCGATGCCGAGCCCTCATCTAAATGGCTTCCCCATGCCCACCTATTCCTACTTCTTTCCACACATGCTGGGGAGCCTGTCACCCCCGGCCCTGCCAGGACTGCCACTCAGTGGGTACAGCACCCCCTCACCAGCCAGTAAGTCCGCTTGTTTCAGATGTAGGACTGCGCCATGCTCTGGCTATTGTGCATATTGGATTTTTTGGTGTGTGTCCATGTCTGCCTATGTTTGTGTGTGTGTGTGGATGTCCGTGAGTGTGCAAGTCTGCTGGTAACTGTCATCTCATCCCGTGCGGACCATCCCTTTTTGAGGGAGTTGTGTGTTGGTAAACAGAGAGCGGCAGTCACACACATGTGCTCACAGACTCACAGTGCCTCCAGCGCTATCCTAAATTTGCTCACCCACACACATCACCACACACACAAACGGAAGCGTCAGTGTAGATCATAGAGAAATGAGGCAGGACAGATAGAAAGGCGCATTGTTTGTTTGCGGAACACAAAATTGGCAAGTGTTCCTAAAATAAATCTCACGAATACAACCCTTGTAGCCAAGCTTCATGCTGCAATTCCTTTTTATAATCAATCAAAGGCTCAAGGAATGATCTGGAAAGTTTCTCCCTAAAGTAGGTGGAAAACTTTTTCAAGGAGATGTTGCTGTAGTGCACTGACTTATACAAAATAAGATCTGTTCAACCATGAGCAGCTGTGGCAGACATATGCAAATAGAGTTAGCATTTCAAACAAGATATGCCATTATCAGTAAAATTTTGATGTAATGCCAACTGACTAGTTATCATTATTTCAATTTTCAATAGCCAAATGTGAAAAAGTAGGGCACTCATAACATGCACGCACACACACACAGAAATCTGCAGGGCACAGTTTACTTATCTCAATGAGTTTCCCAAATTTTTTTGGGTCATGTCAACAAACATGCTAATGTAACAGGCTTGTGTCCTTCATCAGAGCATCTATTTGGCAGCAATGTTCATGTGGTTGTTGACATGGCCAAGTCAACTGTACCCTGAAGACGAGTGTGCATTCTACCTTTTTACCGTTAGCTATTCAACGTCGTAACTTGTAATTTTGTTTGAGTATCAAAGATAAACACTGGGAAGTCACAACCTCTCATAGATCTGACTCTTCATGTTTGTCATTATCAGCAAAGTATTACTGCTGTTGTAAAGTATGAACATGTTTAATGTTGTAGAAGATTGAGCTAATTTTAGCAGCTGTTCAGTAAATACTAATGGAGTTTGTATTCATCAACATTTCATCATATGTTTTCCAGTATCATTCAACAATTACCGACTCCATCAAGAATTGTTTTCAAGAACGATCAAGTGAGGCTTAGGATCTTGAAACACAATACAAAGGCCGATTGCAGCTGTAGAATATTTCAAAAAGAAAGAGCCTTCAACAGTGCAGTGTAGATTTAAAATAGCATGTAGTGCACAAATCATGAACTCAAAAGGGCAGCCAATTCAGTGCATGTGCGGTCCCTGAGCGACAAACAGCAGGTTAATCAATTGAATGGCCATGGCATGAGCAGAAATAAGAAATACAGTTGGAGGTGCGGCAGCCAGACATGAAACCAGTGGGTGTGTATTGGTGTGGACAGGCCTGGCAGACCGCAGCTCCGCTCCCACAGTTCAGAGGGGTCAGTGTATTGACTTTCTATCTGCTGGAGTTTGCGTTGGCAGTCAGTGTGGAGGGAAGTGAAGAACAGTTAGTACCCAGCCCAGTCACTCCCACTTCCCCAATACCAGATACCCCACCTCACTCACAAAGACGAGAGCTCCCATCAGATTCCCCTTTTTACACAGTTGCGAGCATGTTTGTTTGTGTGTGTTGGGCCACTCTCCTAGTGTTTGCCATGCAGGGCAGCAAAGTTCCTTCCCTTTTGCCTGGACAAACATTTCCTGTCTGTAAACACTGGAGAGCGAGGGACACCACAGTTTCCTGACAAGCGCGCACGCACGCACGCACCCGCGCGCGCGCACACACTCTCAAATACATATGCAGACACACTCTTAAACATTGACAGTCTTTGCCCTTCATGCGGCTCACTTTCTCTCCCTCCGACTCCACTTTCATGCAAATAACTGCGGGCGCGATTCACACATGCTCACACACGCTGCTACAAAAACACATGTATCATTCAATCCTATACGCCTCTCTGGCAGATCATTTCTCGTTGAGCCATTGCCAACCCCATTCAGTGCTGAGAAGTGACGAAAGAGAGACAGAAAGTGAGCGAATGCTGAGGGAGGGGGAGAGAGAGAGTCTGTTTGTATTTGAAGGATTTACAGACCGTCATATTGGAGGCAAAAAAAAAGCCGAGCATTGGCCTTCATGGGTTTTAGCAAGGCAGAGATTCCAGCATAGGCTGAATGCACATGACTGTGTTAGTGACTGCACGTGTGCCTGTATTTGTGCGCAGTGAAATACATGTATGTAGCTTGTCTTTGATTTCCTTTTCCCGGAACTTTGAAAGTTATGTTATTGGAGAATGATCATGTTGTCAGTTTTTTTTTACACATTTACAATGCATTGTGATTCTGGTCTTCATGCTCATAACTGCAAATGAAAGACTGCACTTTTCGCTTTTTCACCCTCACTTTTTTTAAATAAACAAATGTCCATTATATCATAGACGATATTTACAGGTGTTAATAAGGCTGGGCAGTAGGGCAAGAAAAAATTATCACAATATTTGTTCCTCATTGATCCATATTAATATTTAACACAATATAACATTTCCTAATTCTGGCACAGTGCTTCACTTGTTATGTCTTTGCTCTTTTTGGATGGCGGTCGTGTGGGGCTGCGGCAAGAATTGGTAGAATTGCTTACTGATCTGGCACAGTTCCGCTAGTACTGCCAGTATCAGAAGGGTTTGGCATTGTCATACTGTTCAGAGCATGCAAAAGAGCTGCTGTATTCCCGCATTTGTTGGCGCTGGCTGGCAGTATATTATACAAACTGTGTTACCCTGTGCTCCGTCACTTTAGATATCCAAACCACTTCCATATAATTTATGTTGCCTTTTTTTCCCCAACAATTTCCAATTGGTAGCATAAAAAGAGCTCGTTGTCATACCTGTTTGCCCCTCTGCTCCATTAATTTTCTCCTGCTTCATCAGTAACAGTAGCTCAGACAGTGGTTTACAGTAGAATATGGTGGCTACTTTGACATGCAAATAGTTCTGCTCTAATGGGCTGTTTCATATCTGTGAATATTGACATAAATTTGATCCCAATTATGATTATTTTATCACCCAGCCCCAGGCGTTAACATGCATTTAGTGTGTCCATTTACTGAAAATATGGTTTGTATTATTATACCAAGCATTTCTCAGCGCTCACTTGCCCCTTCATTCAGTTTTTATTGAATCTGTCAGATTTTTTCGAAATCCAGACGACATAGTGATTTTATTTCCTACACCAGATCATTGTTTCCCAACAGTGTGAGAGTTTAATGTAAAAGGCATTACATGTGATGACGTATGGTAGGTGTAAGAGTGTAAAATGTGCCTTTTTTTTGCCTTCTAATTGTAAAATAGTGCAGATAGCAGTGTGTCAGGGAATGCTTTCACATTTTTTAGTCACTTTACAAGAAACAGAAAAAAGCTAGACTTTGCCCATCGATCAAGGCATTTTACAGTTGGATGACATAAAATGTGGTATTGTCTTTAATGATCAAGAACTCCGCCTTGTTGTTTTCCCAGCCATTAAATTTGAACTGTAATCATCCAGTCAATGAGAGGTAGGATTAGAGCCAAGCGGAGCCTTTTTATGTGGGAAACGGACCCGCTGATTGGCTCTGCGATGTGTTTTTGGTACACATTTATTTTTGTTCTCAGTGAGTGCAGTCCAACGGCGTATGATGTAGGTGTAAACTGCGGGTGAAAAGAGTTTTATTGGCTTTCCCTAAAGTGTAAAATGACGAGTAAACATCTAAGGAGCAGAAAAGGTTGCGTTAAGTTCTATTTTAATGCCGCATTGGCAATCGTCTCCTGCAGGCCGTAATTGTTCTCTTTTTTTTCCAGCACTTTGTAGCTTGCTTCCTCTGTTCATTCCCCTCCAGCCCATTCTCTTGAGTTGCACAGCTCCTCTGCCTCTGCGTCCTTTAGCAAATGACAATAGACCAATTATTTGGACCAAGCAGAGCAGAAGGGTTAATCTAGGCTTACAACCCTGCCTCTCTCTCTGCCTGGCTCTCCGGTCTGTGATAACTCTCCAGCTCTGGCCTCCTGGGTTGTGTCTTCACATCACATTATCTGAAAATCATCAAGTTAGGTTACGCACCGTAGCAGATCAGTTACAGATATTGATATTACATTTATTGCCTGCAGCTTTATTAGTTAACTGAATATTATCACCATGGATCGATCATACTCGCACAGCCGCAAAGTTGCAGGCTGCTGTATTGAACTTGGCCAAATTTTACACATCCAGTATCATGTCTCATTACACACACTCACACGTAAACATGGCCAACTTTCATTAGGACTTTCGATTAAAACCTTTCCTGCCACGCACGCCCGCATGAAAATGGAACCAGTTGACAATAACGCCTCAACTATTGATCCTGTTATCATTATAACCTTCCGCTGTCTGACATCATGCTATTACATTAGCGCAGTGTTATGAGGGATCATAATGAATGGAGCCAGCTTGCTACCTGCTGCCGCAGCAGACTAATTGCCTTCTCCCTACAGAGTGCTCTTGTTTCAGCAACCACAGTAATTGCTTGGTACAGGGGCGATTCTCAGGACTGCTTACACATATAAGCGCCATCTTTTTTGACTTATTAGAGGGCAAAGTGGCATTTATGAATGTACTTTTAGGCCAGGAGGAGCAATATGAAAGAATATTTTCAGGACGCTTGGTGTGTGTTTGTGTGTTTGTGTGTGTTTGTGTGTGTCTGTGCGTGCGTGCGTGCGTGCGTGCATGCGTGCGTGCGTGCGTGCGTGTGTGTGCCTGTGTGTGTGCGCGCATGAGCTAACCCATTAAGCAGCCCACAGAGGAATGCACCAACCATGAGCAAACATGGATATGGTAATGTTGGGTAGAATGTGTTTGTCAGTGTGTGTGTATTTTTGAGTATGTGCACGCTGGTTTCTGGACAGGCAGGTGGTTCCTCTCTGCCCCGGTGGTCTGCAGGAATCAAGGGGGCATGTCAGTACACTCCATGGGTGGCACACACGCACACACACACACACACTTGCTAATACACGCGCACTTGCAGGTACACACACAATGCCTCTCTGATAGTGATAATGACATTGTGAAACACTTGCGAGATCTCCCCTTTGGCAGAAATCCAGACTGTCTACAAACTTGCATGCCTTAGACTGGAGCTCTTTCTGTATACCACACACACACACACAGATGTGCACGCAGATTTAAACACACACACACACACGCCCGCGCGCACGCAC
>CAAKHG010016101.1:22330-32251 GCA_901007715.1 Dactylopterus volitans | reverse complement strand
TCTTAACAAACAGATGTGTGTGTCAGTGTGTGTGTGTGTGTGTGTGTGTGTGTGTGTGTGTGTGTGTGTGTGTGAGAGAGAGAGAGAGAGAGGTGTGGCCTGAGGGTGACCAGCGTGATTCGGGGGAAGGAGAACAAGGGTGTGACCCTTTATCCACTGCTGAATCACAGGATTCACATGACTAGTGAAATTGCTAATGACAGACTAAACACAAAAAGCGTAATATTGAATTGGATCAATACACATTGGCAGGGTGGAAAAGTTCTATGCTTAGCCAAATGTAGACGAGGTAAGCTGACTAGGCCCAGTATGTTACCACGTCCTGTGTGTGAGAAAGATGCCGTTGATGTCCTGGTTTGCAGGTCTGCGGTTTGATGCTGTTCGATTGATTGCAAAGTCCAGTTATTGCAATGTTCAGTTGGGTTGGTGTCCAGTTGATTGTCTTTTGCCCAGTGAAGCGTGGAAGTCCTGGCCGTGGTTGGAGTCCTGTTTACTCTGGTGGAATTAGTCCGGACTAACTTGGTGGCTCTTTGGCTGGTTAAAATCAACTGTCAGACTTGTGTCGTGCCAGCAGTGCATGTCTTGTCCTGTGGTAGGCACTCGCGTCGCTACCGAGGCTTGTTCCAGCGAAGGCCTCTGTTTTGTGCAGGCCTCATGGAGAGTTGAAGCAGCAGCAACAGCAGCTGAGGAGCTGCTGGAGAGCTGCAGATCTGATGAGATAAGAGGGGAAGGCAAGAGAACAAGAGAAGGGGAGAAGAAAGCTTCTCCTTTATATATGGCCTGGTGACCTCAGGGGTCCTGGCCATAAAATAGCCTATCGAAGTTGGAGCTGGGGGTTTTCACCCAGCTGTGAAAGTTTTAGGAATGCTGGGAGAATGAGTTCAGTGGCTTCCTGTGTGTGGGGCAAAGGAAGCCATGCCGCCTTGTCCTCCATTTTGTAGGGAAGAGGGCACAACATTAGGGTCTGGAAGGAATCCACAGGACTGCAAACAGTGCAATGCAGAGCCTAAAGGCAGCAAAGACCTACATCACCTAGCTTACCAAAAGTATCTTTTCCTATGAGGATCGCGAGTGCTGAATACTATCCAAAACCACTTTCAGTCTGCAAGGGGCGTCTAACAGACTTCCTGCAAACTTACAGAGAGTCTTCTTAGGGGTGTCAAACTGGTTCATGAAAGGGCCGTGTGGGTGCAGGTTTTCATTCCAACCAAGCTGGAGCACACCTGACACAGCAAAGTAAAGACAGCTGATTGGTTGAGTGGAATCAGCAGTGTTCTTGCTCCTGCCAATCAGCTGTCTTCACTCAGCTGATTTGCTGTATCAGGTGTGCTGATAGACCTTTTTGCTTTTCTGTGCAGGACTGCCATGCAGTGGAGCGGCAAGGGGAGCCCATCTCTGTGGATAAGGAAGGTTTCATGAGGCTGCCTGCAGCCTCAGAGAAGGATGCTGGGATATACACCTGCCTGGTTGACATCAGCTTAAATGGTAGAAAGTACACCTCTGCACGCAGCATCCAGCTGACTATTGACAATGGTAAGTATGGCCTGTCCCTTAACCTGTGTTATCAAGTTTAAACTATCATGGAGAATTAATAATTTTCAATGATTTTTTTTTCTTGTATATACATTTAAAACAAAGGGATAAAGTTAAAATGAAAATTATTTATATTTTATAAGATTAAATGTGAACATTGTGTGATTATGTATCTTACAGGAGTGGAAAATACAGAGTTTATTGATCCTGGGGTTGTGTTCCCTCAACAAGAAGTTGTTGTGGTTAAAGTGGGTAAGTAGGTCAAATATGAGTCATTATTGGTAAATTAAATGTTATCATGCTTCAGAAATTGAAAGATAAGGATAGGGCACACAGTTGTTTGATAAAGTCAACAGTTTTGTATCTAATCATATCTTACAGAAGTCCTTCAAATTAGGTTCTCACCCATTTATTAGTATATTTTTATTTTGGTTGGTATGAAGGTTTATTATACTAACTCAAAAATGCATGTATCTATGCTATGCATCATACTTACACTTAATATATACAATGGCATATGTAATAGTGTTTTACCTGACAGTGACAATTTTTCAACAGATTTTTGAATCTTTTCTGGATGTGTGCAGTGACAGCTGATTGCTTATTAATTTCCCTCATGATCAGGTGCGAGAGTGGAGTTGAAGTGTTTGTTCTACGCAGGCGTCAGTTTGGACAATGAGACTCTCATGTATTGGACTGTCAACGGGAGCTACCCTGAAGATGATGAGTTGCTTCACGAGTCATGGATACCGTGAGTTTCTGCTGCTTTTCATGTTGGGGTATGCATAACACCATATATTAAATTCCCTCCATGTCTTATCAATTATGGACTCTAGACAGACAGCCATGTACAATAAACTGAAAAATTATATAAACTGCAGAGACACACAACCACAAGTTCCATCTATTAATTCTCTTTTTTTGCAACATATTTATAATACACAAGTCAAGTCAGTTTTATTTATTTTGTGTCAAATCACAACATAAGTTATCTCATGAATACTACATTTCCAAGTAGAGCACGTTGAGACCATATTCGTTAATTTACAGAGACCCAACAATTCCCCCATGAGTAAGCACATGGTGACTGTGGCAAGGAAAAAACTCCCTTTAATGGGCAGAAACCTTGAGCGGAGCCTGGCTCAAGGTGGGTGACTATCTGCCTTGACTGGTTGAGTTGACAGTGAGAGTGAGAGAGGGAGAGAAAGAGACAGAGGGAAAGGAGGGGCGGGGGATGGGTTGCGATAGAGAAATTCACAGCAACATCAATTACACTAATACAATTATAATAACAGTGGTGGAGGACCATGATGGTCACAAAATCCCCGTCTCTGCAAGACAAGAAAAACAACTCCAAGGAAGAAGCTAAGTTAGTAACGTACATGGATGGATGAAGAGGAAGAGGATAGGAAAGGAGTTAGAAATTAAGAGAAGGGTCCAATGCATCATGGTCCCCCGGCAGCCTAGCAGCATAACTGGGGGCTAAGCCAGCCCTAACTATAAGCTTCATCAAAGAGGAAAGTTTTAAGCCAGCCTTTAAATGTAGAGAGGGTATCTGCCCCCCCCACCAATTCTGGAAGCACGGTCCACAGTAGAGGAGCCTGTTAGCTGAGGCCGATTCTACTTTCAGGGATTCTAGGAACCACAAGTAAGCCTGCATTCTTGGAGCGCAGCGTCCTAGTCAGGTAATATGGTTCTGTTAGCTCCTTAAGATATGATGGTGCCATACCATTAAGCTTTTATAGGTTTTTGAGACAAACTGTGTCTGATTTTTGCAATATTAAGTTGGTGAAAAAAGGCATTATTTGAGATTTGTTTTATCTGGGAGGCATCTCGATCAAATATAACTCCCAGATTTCTTACGGTAGCGCTGAGGGCCAAGGTAATGCCACCAAAAGAAACTACATCATTAGATGGTGTGTCTCTAAGGTGTTTAGGGCCAAGAACAAGAACTTCAGTTTTTGTCTGAATTTACTTTAAAAAATTGCAAGTCATCCAGGACTTTATGTCCTTAAGATATGCCTGAAGTCTAGTTAGCTGACTGATTTCATCTGGCTTCACTGACAAATAAATTGCTCAAAGTGTTTCCTAATGATATTTCCTAAAGGAAGCATATATAAATAATATTGGTCCAAGCACAGAACCTTGTGTCTAACTTTTGCACGCAAGGAGGATTCAAAGTTAACATGTACAAACTGAAATCGATTTGATAAATAGGAATTAAACCAGCTTAATGCAGTTCCTTTAATGCCAATTAATTGCTCTAGTCTCTGTATCAGGATATGATGGTCAATGGTATCAAATGCAGCAAAAAGATCTAGTAAAACAAGTACAGCGAGAAGTCGTTTGCCCGATGTAGTTACGTCATTAGTATTTACATAAGCATGAAGATGAAGATGATCCTGTTTGGTTAAATGATTGACTGATTGATTGGTTGGTTGGTTGATTGATTGATTGATTGATTGATTGATTGATTCTGTCCCTGTTAGTAAGAAAGAGGGAGACAGGTGGTTTGGTGAATCTACTCTGTATATTTCCGAAGTCCTTCGTCGGTTCCTGAATGTCCCCATTCGCTGCAATATAATGAACCCAGCTGGACAGAATAACGGCTTAGTGTTCCTTCAAGAAGGTACTTTCTCTTCTCTTTTTTTCTTCTTTTCTCTTTTATTCTCATGTCTTTATAAATCTGCGTCAGTTTGTTTTAGTCTATGGAAAATCTTAATACTAAAGCATACAATGATGTTTTAGACCATAGTGTGCTTCTACATTTTAGGGAAGTTCTATTTCTGTTTCAACATGACAATTCTTAATGTAGGTGACAAAATCTAATCTATTAAATAATGGTTTCCTCACTTTGGTGGGAAGGACTTTCCTACACCATGACTTAACTTTTTGGGAATTTGTGAAGAACTGTAATGCTGACTGTGGGCCAGACCTTCGACATCTGTGGCCAGTCTCGCTAACGCAAACCCTTGCAGCCAGATTCTAATATTTGGAGGTAAACCGATATGTGTAGGCTGTAATACTAACAGATCAATGCTGCCTAGAGTTTTAAAATGACATGCAAAAGTTGCTTGCAGTGTGTAATGATAGGCATTTACATTTTTGTTTTGTTTTCGTGAAAATGCTTCGAGGCATACCTCAATATCTTCACTGTAAGTAAAATTAAATGGCTGTGACTCAATAAATCATGATTGTGAGACCCTTGTTTACTAGTTTGCAGACTTCTCTGCCTTTGTTAGTGAATAACTGTTAGCAAGAAGGTTGCAGGTTCGACTCCCCGTGTCTGCGTGGCTTCTCTCCGGGTACTCCGGCTTCGTCCCACCTCCAAAAGCATGCTGAGGTTAATTGGCTACTCTAAATTGCCCATAGGTGTGCGTGCGAGTGTGAGTGGTTGTCTGTCCTTCACGTGGCCCTGCGATGAGCTGGCGTCTCGTCCAGGGTGGACCCCGCTGTCCACCCATTGCCAGCTGGGATCGGCTCCAGCACAACCGCGACCCGGAATAGCCGGAATAAGCGGAAGATGATGAATGAACGAATGTTTCTTTGCACATCCCAGCCAGCTGCGAACACAGAAAATTGAATTCAATACCATGACTTCTCAAGTCCCCTCAGAAAATAGCTGGTGCAATATTTATACTGTGTATAGTGTTATTTTTGTGTGTGCATGTTTGTATTATTGATCTTATCACTTAATCAGGTACAACTAAACAAAATAGACAAACTAGTCTTGATGTTGTACTTTGTTTTGTTTTTTTTGTTTTTTTGGATTGTTGCATTACAAAAATAGATTTCTCAAAAGTTTGAGGACCAGAAAGGGACACAGGTAGTTAATAGTTAGTTGAAAAGTTTAATGATATACATGTTGCACTCTTCACTCTGCGTGTAAAGTGTGACCTGCTTCTTCGTTCTAAATAAAATGTACAAATAAACTGCTTGTTACTAGAACGTCTTCCTAGAATGCTGGTGTCTTTTAGATGTGAAATTGCTTTCTCAAACTGTAGATGTCAGTGTTTACATTTGTCTGCCTCTCTCTCCTGCAGCCGACCACAGTTCCCTCTACAACAGTGTGGCGCTCTGCCTCGTTGCCTCTTTTGTGACTCTGGGCTTGGCTGCTGCCTTCCGCTTCTACAAAGTAGATGTAGTGTTGGTGCACAGGAAACTGTTGAGAAATTTTTGCAAACACCAAGGTAAGTATATTATTTGTGGGGGAGTTGATTTTCTGTTCTCAAAGTAGTTAAACTTGATCCTGTCTGCTCTTCAGCTCCAGATGTTAAGCTCTACGATGCCTATGTAAGCTTCCTCCATCCATGCAATCTAAGATCAGCTGAAACAGCTAGCTTTGCCCTGCACAGTTTGCCTGAGAAGCTGGAGAAACAGCATGGCTACTCCCTCTATATCCGTGGAAGGGATGACTGCCCTGGAGAAGGTCTGGAGCGGACACTTACCCGATTTTACATTTTATTTGTAAAAAAAATTACATTTTCATACATGACCTCCATTAGATTTAAATTCCTTAAAAAGTCATCTCTGTGGTTTTGAACGACATGTTTAGAAGTTGTTTTTTTTCTTATATCCAAACCTTAAAATGGTTTGGATATAATTTTAAAACAATCTCTTCTTTTAGCATTCAGGGTTCTATGAATATTCTATCCTACCCTTGCTCCGTTCCCACTCACTGACAGTCGACAGTCGAAGTAGCACACTTCCATAGTTTCTAATTAGCTATTTGGCTTACAGGCAAGCTAGTGTCTCCTCCATCTTTTTCTTCATGACCAGCGCCTCCACCTGTCAGCAGTTTGACAAACCACATGTAAACGATTTGAAAAGCCCTACCCAGTGGTAGTTATTGGTCCTTTGCAAGTCCTGGGCTGGAGTATGCATAAATGGTGTTCAAAATGAAAAAAAAAGATTATTAATCACAGACAGCAAACAGCAAGACAAAAATTTAGAGAAAAATAATAAATTAAGAATCACTTACAGGTTGGAACTGAGACAATTTTAACATTTTGACATCTCATTAGTACCCACCCAAAGCAAGAGAAGAGTCAGACAAAACAGGGTACAGTGCAGCCCACAAAACAACATCAGCAACTGAAGCAACTTCCTGAAACACAACAAAAATTTAAAAATCGGATTATTACCATCATATAATTAATACATAAGCATTAAATCAGCCAGCCAACTGATCAACTGTGCAAAAGACTATTTGACATGACTATGACTTTTGTGAGCAGACATCTCCAAAAATATGGAAGATGAAACTGCCTCTGTCTGTGTCTGCCTTTCCCCCTACAGAGGGATTCCTTTCCTTTAATTTTTCAGAGGGTACTTCCAAGCAATGCTGATCACCAGCAGACTTCTCAGAACATGTCTGTGCACACGATGCATGTGACAGACACAGATAAGTTCTTGCCAGAGGGGCTGTAAATGCTGTCCTACCCACTCACTCATTCACACTCAAGACACAGCTGCGGCATAAGGGACCTCTTCTCTGTATGAATGCTTAAATGCTTCACTGGCTCAGCATAGACAGATGAAAAAAAGAAAAGAAATGTTGGCAGAGAAGCATAATGTCTTCTTCTCTACTTTGAATGTGTTCATAATAGCAAAGGCAACTACAAACAGGAGGCACTGATGTTTTACCCCAGTCAAATATGGTGTGTTTCCCTTCTCCAAGCTTTGGTCCATGTAGTTCAGAGGTCGCTGGAGGACCTTGGGTACCTCTGATGCTTTTCCTTGCAGGGCGTGCAGCAGGGCAGGCTGCACAAATAAGAACACAAACAAACGTTTCTTGAGTTAATAGAATGACTTCAGATCACGCAGTAAACCAAAGACGCATTACTAAGGTTACTGAAATCTAAACCCTGCGAAGACCAGACAGATTGATTTCTCAGTGTTGGTTTCCATAAGTGTTGTTTTGAGAATACAAGTCTTAATCATCTTGTTGCATGGATTTACATCCCCTCTGGCAAACCACTGTGTATCAAGAGTATCACATTCTGGATATGTGAATGCACAAAATGTTGAAAACTGTCTGCATCTTTAAGGAGGTTTAGTGGTTTGTACAAAAGATAACCAGCAAACTGGAAGGTCTTTTTCCCCCTTAATGCAGAGCTTACCTGAAGATGCGTGGCCTCCCATTCTAGCCACTGATTACAAAAGTGACTGCACTCTTGTCCACTTATTTCAAAGAAGTATCTAAGATGTTCAAAAACAGAAAAGACATCATATCAAACTTAAGCACATATTCTTTTGCTCTGTCTTTCTTCAACTTTGCTGCAATGCAGTAAAAGCATAGCCTAAACCTCTACAGCATTGTATCAGTTATTTCTGAGTCAATTAGTGTGCTTTCAAAATTCCCGGACTGTCATTAAACCAGAAATAAACTTCTTTGAGCCCTGACATTTTTGCCAATTATAATTCCCTCAATATCTGTTTAACAGGCAGTGATTAATAACCTTCACACTCGAGCAGTGATGGCATTCACATATGATCGAGCACGGCAAACTGTAGCTCACTGACCGGCAGATGGCATTGGAGCTGAAAAGGTGCACTCCACTATGCAGGAGCAGAGCTGGCAGGGCTGGACGGCTAAGAAAGGGTACGACTCTCTCTGAAATAAAAGAAAGGAAAAAAAAAGAAGATTCTTTGATAATATACACAACTGCAGAGATGAATGGTATATCATTTCCAGTTTAACTGGATTATCTTTTCTTTAACAGTGCAACTCAATGTAATGTCTGTGTGTTCAGAGAATTCAACATTTCACTAAAAACACACTACGACTAGTAATAAATAACTCTTCAAATGCTTCCAGGATAATCCTGTGCTCAGATTCTTATTTACTAGAGTTGCTTATAAAGAACGCAAGGGACACTTTTAAGGTCAAAGATCTGATCTTCAGGACTGACAGCAGATCAACACATGATGGCATTCTGAGACTATCTCGATAGCTGCCTTCACCTCAGTTCAATTTGGCTTATTGTAGTGGCTCTAGGTTTCTATACATTTTCAAAATAGCTGAAAAAAAATGCACATTTTCATGCATTTTATGACCTTAATAAATGAGCACTACTGGAGACAATGTATAAATGGTGCTTAAGAACAATTTGACTTCAATTACATATTGTATGATGTGGTGAACTTCCGCACTATTACACATGTACATGTCATCCATACACGATAGCTGGATGCCAGATGGTCCTGGCATCTGGGACTGTGAGTGAAGTTGCTCTCACATCTGAGATAATCAGACTCCAAGCCCAAAGCCAAGATGTTACACTCTTACAAGAGTCAAATTCCTTTAACCCCTTAACAATGCATGAAAAAGAAATACCATAAGTCTCCACAATTTCAAATGTGCAGTCAACATGATCCAGACATATTCGGTGTTGATGGGAATTGGATACAGAACAAGTCCAACCTGTTGGTGAATCCAGGCTGGCTAGGAAGGACTAAATTCACTGCAAAAGTTTCATGTCCATTAATGGAGCCCAGTTCCCAGGACGGATGAGTGGTTTGGTTTGAATTAATGGAAATGATCGGGCAGCCTTTTGGCAATATTAATACAAGTTATGACATAGATTTTTGTGAGGACTTACAAGGTCATCCAAGGCCTTATTTTGATATCAATTGAAAATCTACTATTTTCTGTTGTTCAAACACATGTTCCAAGTGCTTGGTTATTTTCAAAGCCTGTTGCTGGGTGCAGCCTCATGTTACTGGTTAGGAGTAGCAACAGTGTCCACACATGAGCTATAAAGTACCACATCAGATGTTGACTTGAAAATGCTGCCAGATTTAAGTCATGTTCTTTGCAGAAAACCATTTCTTTTTCCAAAAAATTACAACCTATTTCTGGAAAAAAAAAAAAAAAAAAGTTAGGACAATGTGTAAAATGTAGATGGGATCAGAATGTGATGATTTGCAAAATACTGAAACCTCATGTGCGACTTAAAATAAAATAATAACATTTAGTATGTTAAAAAAATTCATTGGTTTTTGGCCTTGAATTACATGCCAGCAACAAATTTGCAAAAGTTGGGGCAGGGTCATGTTTACCCCTCTGTTGAATCGCTTTTTCTTTTAACAACTCTATGAGCTTTTAAGAACTGGGGAGATCAACTGCTGTAAGCTGAATGTTTTCCCATTCAGTGCAATTTGATTTCACTTGCTTAACAGTTTGGCATCACTTTTGTTATACGTTAAGTTTCATAATGTGCTAAATATTCCCACTGGTGACAAGTTGGGATTGCAGGCAGGTCCGTTTAGCACTCACACTCATCTGCTATGGAGCTATGCTGTTGCAATACACACAGAATGTAGTTTGACATCACCTTAAGACCCTCCCTGAATTAATGTGGTGTTGCTGAACGGGAAGTTAAC
>CAAKHG010016101.1:0-19810 GCA_901007715.1 Dactylopterus volitans | reverse complement strand
CCATTTCCTGTTGAACACTTTCCACATTTTACACACACACACACACACACACACACGCACACACACACGCACGCACGCACGCACGCACACACGCACACACACACACACACACACACACACACACACACACACGCACACACACACACACACACACGCATGCACACACGCATGCACACATGCACACATGCACACTTTTTGACATCTTGTGCACTACCTGCAGAATTTTTTCCCCTGCTTCTTTTATCTACCCAATCCTTTAGAAAGTGATGCATTTTCATGTATTTCATCATGACTATGGTGCTGACGGCGTGACCTCACATGTGGTCATCTTGTTTTTCCCCTTTCATGAAATGTCACTCTGATAAGAATCTATAGTCTGAACACTTTACATATGACAGGCCTCCTCTTAGACATATTTGCATGTTTCCATGAGCATACATGGCATGGACAGGTTAACCCCATGTTTGGAGTAAAACCTTGATGAACACATTGCATTTTTGCTGTTTCATAATCTGTCTTAAAACCATGCAAAGCAGGAAATTAGTTCCCCCTTTCGCCAGCCTGTGACGACACAGGCTTGAGAGATTATTCCCTAGTTGCAGCTCTGCTGATTAAAAGTGCCCCATACCATGTGCAGCATTAGCACGAGGGTTGCAAGTTTACTGTAATTACTGGTGTGCTCCACTGGCTGCTGCTGTGCATGCACTGTCAAAGAGAGATTTAGACTGACGTGCTTTACATCATGTTATTTTACTCATCAGATTACTCCGCTGCTCTGGGATAGTTGAGCAATCTGGGGGATTGCTTCGTGTGTCTACGTTCTGCGCTTTATCTATTTATTTTTTTCACAGCGTTGCTGATGTGTTTCAGTGTCTGCATGCTGTCAGCTGTGAGGCAAAATCAAATAGTAGCAGATCTCAGCGTGAAACAAAACGTCATGCCATTTATCTGCTTTGTGCTGCTGTACAGACCAAGTCACAACATGGTTTTATCACTGCATGCAGTTATATTGTGTCTAATTCTTTGAAACACCCCCGCCCCCATCTGAAAGATGTACATATGAATTCCTATGTTCATAAATTCTGGTTTGGTTGATAATACTGCAGTCATTACTCTTTTAATGGAATCCAGTCTCAGTAGAGCACAGTTTCTCAAACTTTTATCTGAGTTACACAGATCTTTTCATGAATCTGCGAACTGATCATAAGATTTTTACATTTGTTTGCTTATATAGAGGGTTTTATAGCGCTATATAGAAACAATGGTATGTTCTTAATGTTTTGATTTTCATTTATAATGAATCAAGTATAAACAGTGCTGTGAGTTTATTAGACACACTTTGGTAAAAGTAATGCAGCTTAATGTAACATTGGACCTTAATGGTTATACAACTCAGTGCTTGCAAGGAGTTGATTCACTTCACTGGTGAATTTAGGCTGTTTGCTTGCATCATTTATATGCAGCATGTAGGTGGACTAATGTCTGAACAATGTTTCATTTGTTGGTGAGTTAGAAATACAAATGGAGTGAGATGTGGTTGGTGTCCTGCTTGCAATACACTTTAGTGTACGCTTGCTAAGAAGCTCCCCGTTTAAAAATGCAGCGTTGTAGCTCTACCTTCATTCACATCTGTGCTCTGTTGCAATCCACTTTAATCCTGCATTTACTATTTATGCAATGAATTGAGCTGTCACGAGGTTGTGCTAGGCACAGGAACATCTAGATTGCACCATGGAAGGTTTGATGGTGTTATTGTCAAAAAGTGCTGAAAGAGGGGAGTAGAAAAGTGTTGGTATTCGTTGTCACCAAATTTAAAATGAAACATGAATTCTTAATTCTTTGACTAATCAGCTAGTGGAGCATTTAGAAACGGAACAGCAACAGAACCAGTAAATTCTTTTGGACCAAATAATTATTTTTCAAGAAAATTAGTGAAAAATCCCAAACATTTTTTGGTTTCATCTTTTCAGATATAGTGATTTGATGTTTTCTCCATCTACCATATATGATTCTAAACTGAATGTGTTTGGGTTTTATGTGGGCAGATGAAAAGAAAAACAATTAAAGATGTTATCTCTGGTGCCAGGAAGTTGGTACAGTCACAGTTTTTTGATATTTCGTTCTCAAAAGCAGGTTAAAGTGTAATGAAAATAATACTTAGTTGCAAGGCTTGCTTGGACGCACGTAAATGTGTTGGAAAAAATGCAAGGAACTCACTATAAGAAAACCTATCAGACTGAATACTTAACATGTCTGAAGGTACCAAGGTAAACACTGTCGAATGTCTGATATGTGACAGCCCCTTATTTCTACTTGTGTAATGTTCCGTTATGGAACAATTAACCTGTTCAGCCCCCTGAAGGCATCAACGTCTAAGAGTGCCCCTCTTCTCTGTGTTTGCCTTAGGAGGCTTAGCTGCTCTTCCTTGTACTCCAGCAGTATCAAGCTCACTTCAGCTGCGCAGCCCTGAAAGTGGGTCTTTGACTTGCCTGATAGCTTTTGACAGCTCACTCTCATCCCCGCTGGATCAATGCAGCTCAGCGCTCTTCATTAGAAACATCAATGCACCGCTCATTCCCACAGGCTCAGCAATAACAAACCAGCCCAGTCAGTGAGCAAAGTTTGATTTTTTTATTATTTAAAAAATATTATTCTTGACCTGTACGTGACATTTTAGTTCTTTCCGTTTAAAAGGGAAAAAAACAAAAACATGCTGAATTTGATTAGCTGATATTCCCTAAAATTAATGGTTCTAATACATTATACTGTGTTTAACTGTAGATAAAAATCAGTTGGTTGCAAAATTCATATCTTAGTTATTTTGGTCTAATATCAAATCTCTAAATAATCTTTGATAATGAAATTAATCATTGTGGTTGGATACAGTGCAGTTTTACTTAATTTGTGGGAAAAATCTCAAAATAACAAATCTTTTTGCTGAAACAGTTGATGCTTGATAAGATAACAAAGGGAATTTTAAAGTGAATTTTTTTTAGATCATTGCAAACAGAATATCTGTGAAAAATATGGTCATTGATAAATCATTCTTTATCTTCATTTATGTATTTAAAAATATACGCATGAAACGATTGTGCTGTACATTGAGGATTATCTTGGAAAAGCTTAATCATGATCTTTTATTGTTTTAAAAAGATGAGCCTGTCTTTGGAAAAATCTAAACATATTTTAGGCTGTATTTCTCCTTCACACATAGCTGCTTACTTAAACAAGAAGCTTTTCTCAGCTGCACAGCTTATTTCACTGCAAGTAATAAGCTTAGAATTAAGTATACAGGCTGCATGTTTTTCACCCTTTATTTTTTTTTTTCAGAAAAAAATGCATAAACTAATTAGAAATGTGATGCTTGAATGAATTCTTTTATGAGCTTAAAATGCCCCCTGAGCAAACCTGCGCAATTTGCCTAACTGGAAAACACTGTTCTGTCTAGTTGTTTATATTCACAGTGAGGAAATGAGAACTCTCTGAAGAAGTTTGCTGTGTGTCAATGCAGGCTGCAGGGTTCATTATAAACAGAAGTATTGCGTCAGTAAACACTTGAAATGATGGCATCACACACAGACACACGCATAGACACACATACACACCCATCACACAACATGCAAAATGTTATGTGCTACAAGAAACCAAAAGCACAGATTCGGGAGACATCGGAGATGGTCGTTGGTTGCAGAGGGTGTTGTCATGATGATATGAAGAAACCATGAGCCAATGGCACCCTTCCTGTCATCATCTGCTTTTCGATTGGCTCACAGACAATTTACGCAGCTAATCACTCGCTCCCTGAAAGAATCCGGCCCACCTGTTTAGTCACATATACACGCACACGCACACGCACACGCACACGCACACGCACACGCACACGCACACACACACACACACACATACACACACGTGCGTTCACATACAGATTCACACAGGCAGCCCGTCACCAGACTTGGAAACACAGTGTGTTTTTCAGTGTCTCTCTCTGGTCTGATCATCAATAATGCATGGCTTTGGGAGGATGAAAGGCTGTTTTGGCTTGAGGCATGTGTCTCATATGGAGAGAGAGACATCAGTGCTCATAGCTTTAACTGTACATCCACAGACAAAGTAAATGCTGTACTTCGCTTGACTGTCCATAGCGGCAGCTGATGAACTCATGGAGTCATTTTTTTAAGATGCATGTTTAAATTGGTCAGTCACAGCGTGAACATTCAGTATAAACCCCACAGAGAACGGCCACAGCTGGTCAACCAGTTTGAGCCATGCTGCGAGATGACGGTGCTAACCACTGCACCACCACATCCTAGGTGTTATATAAACAAATTGACCAGACTTTTGACACAGTAGTATTGATCCACGCGAAAGTTGTTGATTGCTCATCGCAAAAATAATGTTAACTGTAAAAAGTTTCTCATCAAAGATTTTACACTTTCCGATAATTTCATGTGTTCAGTAATGTAACCAACTGGCATTGAATTTTTTTTTTTTCCGTAGTATTCGTAGGCCCCTCTGTGTTCATTCAAAGATATTCTGCTTTGTTAAAACTCCTAATGTGAATATATGGTGCAATACTTCATTTTACACAGCCTTTCCTGACTACAAGTTGGGACTCAAGTTGAGTGGAGACAGCATGGGCTGCTTGTTTGCATACGAAACAACAGGGGTCATGTGCAAGCAGCACTGCTTCTGTCACTATGAATAATTCCAATACAAGCATTTGTTACTGAATCAGCAGTTGTGTTAGCTTTTGCTGTCAAGACTTTTTTACTTGTTTATATATTGCCGAAGATAAAGCAAATTGTTCTCCTCATTTCCTCTGTAAACTCTGTGGTTATAGGTGTTCAAGTGTAAATTCAGGACAGCCTACGTGCACGTACGTGTGTTAGTCTTTGCTATGAGGGAGTGGATACTGTTTGAAGTTCCTCATTCACCCTACGCTACTCTGTTTCCCCATGTCTCATCTCTCTTTGAAGGCCGTGTAGCCATGATTTTTAAAGCTGCCCTCTTTCGAACTTCAAACGTATACGATGAATATGGACACCAGATTTTCCACCATCTCACATCCTTCCCATCGTCCCAGTGAGCAATCACACTGTGAGCTGAGTGGGCTCTCCTAGAGGCCTGGCATGATTTCAACTTGAAGATCTATTTAGAGTAGAGTGACAACCAGAGTGATATGCAGCAACACACCACTGAGTTTATTACCTTATCTTCCCTTTATTCACTCCCAAACCCAGTCATTAACTGCATGGTTTATTTGCATTCGGTCTCATCCTGTCCTCAGAAACATACTGTCCTTCTCCCAGATCTCATTGTACCATGGTGACAATCCAGCAAAGACAGTTGCCTGCGACCATAGTATGATGTGACTATAAAAAAATGGACTGATGCTGACCTTTGTAAGTGGATCAGATATTGGCCAGACTCACTGTTTAGTGCCACAGCAATTGTTGCTTCAGTATTGGCTTGTATATCAGTGTATGGCATGCAATGAATCTGCACTGGCAAACACGCTGAGTTTATATCCAAGTGGAAGGAGACCGAAAATAAGATGCATCCAACCAGTGGTTAGTGTGAAGTAAACTTCAAGTTGATGTTCATACCATATTCATATTAAAATTGTTGACTTCTAGAGAGTAGGCAAGGTCAAGTGTATGTTTATTTTGCAAAACCACTAGCAGGGCCTGTAATTTTCACACCCTGTTTGTTGTTTTGGAACATTTATGTGAAATCCTAGACTGATATTTCCTAATTAGACTACACCAACAGTACCAGCATACTGCACAGATGTCCTCCAAATGGTCCATATAGCTAATATCCATATGGCAAATATGGTAAATGTGTGTTGAATCTCTGGTGTCTAGTGGCATTGTTGTCCAGGCAGCCTGTGATCAGGTCAATAACTCAGTCAATCCACTGGGCTGCTGGTTGCGTTTCTTTGGTCAGCACACAGGACAGCCGTCGTTCTGTCTCTCGCTGTGTTCCTCTTCCTCAAGTAAAATTATGGTTTACTTGCATGAATACATAGTAGCCAGCTGATGTTCCCCTTCACTCTCTCTGTGTTATCATCTTGTCTCTCCAGCAAAAAGCTGGCTAGATGGGGGAAGGCAGGGTCAGCAGGGGTTCAATGAGCACGGGCAGGATCATTTCACTGCATGGGATTAACTGTGTATGTGTTTTTGTGCACGTGTGTGTGTTCATGTGCGAGAGGCAGTGACTCCATTTCAGTGTGTGCTTCACCTTTCTTTCTTCATCAACTTTCTCTGGTTGTTACCAAATCGCCCATCAGGGCTCAAACCATTTGTGGCCATGCGGCAGTTGTTCAAACATATTTCTATGTTGTCCTCGTCTTTATTTCTTGATGTCCGGGTTTATCGGCAGGGCTGTATGTATGGATATCTCTGCAGAGTGATCTGTGACTACATAGATCTCTGGTACTTCAGGACCATGGTGAGTCGTTCTTTCTCCTGCTCTCTCTCCAACTCTGTCTCCTAAATATGATGTTCCCATAAAGCTAAACTAAAATCTCAGTTATCTTCTTATTGATTTTCTTGTGGATAACATTGATTACGAACATGTTTGTTTTGTTTGGAATATGGCATTTGAGACACATTTGTCTATGACAGCATACGCTGATGAAAAACATTATGATACAGTCAAAACATCCTGTGACTTGACAAAATTATGTTTAATGATGTGTCAACACTATGATGAAGGTCTGGTCAGGTTCAGGTACAAGACAGAGTCTAAAGTTCACTTTTGTTTGGCAAGCCTGTTGTCATGGTTACAAAAATCACAGCATGGTTAAGGTTTGGTGGCGATTTGTTTGTAAAAGACACTCTTTTGCAAATGTGATAACTGTCAGCGCGTGCGCTTGCACGCACGCACGCACGCACACACACACACACACACACACACACACACACACAAACACACACACAAAACCATCACCACCTTCCTCCTAGCATGGACTATACAGCCATTTATTTTTAGGAGACGGGGCGGCTCTCTACGCCGCTCTCGCATGCATGCACAAAGTGTATGCTCTCCATTTCTTCAGCTCAGTCCGACTTGCATGCTCACTCCATTTCAAGTGAGGGCATCTAAGTAAAGGCACACAGGCAAATTACATTTTCGGTAAGTTATTTTTCTCCTTCTCCTGAACGCCTTCTCTGCCATTTTCCATTTGTAATGTGGATAATATGCCATAAACATTGTGTCCTCAGCCCCTGGCATAAGCTATCATTGCCTCTCAACACCCTGACAGGGTGCCTGTGTCTGTCTCTGACACCATATGGGTCTCTGCGTGTATCTGGGTGGATGACGCCAGTGCCTGCTCCACTGCCATCTGAGCTGCAAATAAAAACACAGTCTGGCCTAATTTTCCCTTTCAGGGTCCAAAGTTTACCATGAGTTTGTTTTGCGGTTAAAGCTGCAGAGAATGTTAAAGCAGTCTTATTTGCATATGCTTTAAATACATGTATGGACCACTGGTCTGAGACAGACACAAGTACTATGATTAACATGTTGTGATGAGCAAGAGGAACACCTGTTGTGATTTATTCGACTACTTCTTCAAAAGCATAGTTAAAGCCCCTAACTATGACCAATCCAATGACTTTAACCCTGCTCCAAGGACCTATTTGCATATGGTGTGATAAAGTTGGAAATTAAATGAATGTATTGATGATACCAGTTGAAACAGTCCAACAGTGCTGGGCATCAGTATTTTTCTCCACATGTATTTATTTCTTTTATCTTCCTTTTTCATGGTGTGTTGTTTTTGGGGGGACAGGAAAAGGTAAACAGGTGTGTAGCTTCACGAGAACTTCCTGTCTGTGCAGTGACGGGAGCTTATGCTAGATGGTGTGTGCATTTGTTGCCTCTTAAGTCCGGGATATAGCAGTGGCCGTAGCCACCTAAATACCAAATTACAGCTTACACAAGCCATGCGCAACAACACTTAAGCCAAAAACAACTATTATGTGCTTCAAGGCTCAGCTTGGTAGTAATTAATGTTACTCACCAAGCTCCACAATGGCCAGAAGAGACAACAGGACAAAACAGCATGACACATTTTTGAAAAGAAGTGAATGCAACGACACAGACTTTTCTGGATCTTAACACTCAAAAGTTAACTTATTGAACAAATTGCATGATCGAGAGGAAATGACCAAAACTGTGGTTGAACCTTGACGTGTCTATGCAGTTTCCTGTTTCCTTGCCTGACTTGTACATGTATCTTTTGCCCAACCTTCCCAGACTACCACAGCAGTCAGTTTTTGAAAATTCACCTCATCAATAAGACAGAGCCCCAGTACTCACTGTCTTTAAAAGTTAAAGTGGCATTGTTTTTATATGAGATAATTTAAGATTATTGTCCTTTTCTTCTAAAGTTTGTCACATTAACAGGAAAAGCCATATACATTCAGGTACAGTAGTTCATCACACATATATTCATAGTTCCCTGGGTATTTATGACAATGCCCCACTGCACTGCATTGCAACAGGTTTGTTTGACAACAGCATTATAGTTGTATATGTATGTAATTTACTACACTGCCAGCAATAGCTACATACACATTGAAATTAATATTAGAGGCAATAGTCCAGCTCATTACTCAAAGGCATAACATGATGAAACATTTATTTAAACAATAACATGAGTTAAAATAGAAGTTACACATAGAAATGTCAGTGAAATTTCCTCAGAGATTAATGAAGTATTTCTGATACTGATTCTGAGTAAAAACCACAGTCATCAAAGCAGCAGTCTGATCAACTGTTCTGAATCAGCTGTGAGTGTTGGACTGCAGTGATTGCTTGCAAAGCAGTTCCACTAAAATAACAGATAACTTTTTAATGTGTGCATGAGCAACATTGCTGTAACTCCATATCATACCACCATATCAATTTAAAATTAATAGCATGTCAGTGCTAGTATGTCACAGCAAAAACACCTGAGATTTAGTTGTTTTTTTATTTTTATTTTGCAATTGTCTCACAGCTGTCCTTTGCGGCCACAGTGGTTGCTGCCGAGCAACAGTTTCATAGTCCCACTTTAATCGCACTGCGCACACAATCTTGCCTCGTAAGTATTGCAATGAATACACAGTGCGGAGAACTTCTGATGTTCTCGTTGCGGTTTTTTCTTCGTGCAGTGTAAATAACTTGTGCATGCATTAAATGTTTCATGGTTATTGATTTCTAACAACTAAGCCAGTTATTTCAACGGGTGTAAGGCGCGACTTGTTTGTTTTATATACATCATCTTTATAACATGAAATGGTATTTGTTCCAAATGATTTAATTTCATTGAAATTCCATAGAGTTCCTTGCACTGAGCTTGCTGCTGGTGTCAGGCAGCCACTCAGGCAGGCCTTCTGCCCATATGCTGGTACAGTGGGGTTTTAGTATAATTCTCTGTAGCTTGGGACGTCACAGATTCATTCCTCCGCTTTAATAACAGTGGGATTATCAAGGTCCAGCCAGCGAACCCTGTCCTCCACTACATTGCCTTTGCATCGTTTGCAGCTCCATTCAACCTCATCTATTTCTTTAACGGTCAGGTCCTCGTTTTTGTTCTTTCTAATCTTCCCATATAGTTTCATGTTTCTGTCGTGTTTATATTACTCATTTAGGCATCTCTTCCATCCCTTTATTTGTAAATCGACTGTGTCTAATTCCTCTCTGCTCATGTGTCCCGGTCTTACCACATTATCAATAATGACATTTTCCTTTTTAATTTTATGATATTTCTTTGCGTTTGCTCTTTCTTGAGCTTCTGTCTCCTCCTGAGATGGGCTGGGTCTGACTGTGACTGAAGCACTGTTGCTATCTGCCTTGGGGTGTTTCCTTTTTCTGTGTCTACTTCTCTACGTGTATTTACAAATGTGTGTGTGCGTGTGTGTGTATGTTTGTGTAGTAGGTGGATGCATGCACTTTGTGTAACTGTTTTGCAATGTGTCTGGCAGAAAGTTTGATGTTCTCTTATGTAAGCAGGTCTTGGCTGGGTAGAGCTGGGGTTTAGCTTGGGGATGGTGGCTCAGGTGGAGTGACAGACACAGATACTATTTTGGGGATGCTGTGCTCCTTGCATCCTCTGAATGCATGAGTTATTCACACAGATGTGTCTCTTAAAGCTACAAGGCTGAAATGACAATTGCAAAGTGGTCATTCCAGTTTATTAAATATGAGGATTTGCTACTTTTCTTTGTCATATTATTGTAAACCTAAATGGTAAATGTGTCTGCATTTATATAGCATTTTTCTGCCTTAACGGTACTCAAAGCGCTTTACGCTATTAGGGGCTCACTCACCCATTCACAAACCCTTTCACACACTTTCACACACTTTCACACCCATTCATACACATTCATACACTGATTGTGGAGGCTGCCATGCAAGGTGCCAACCTGCTCATCAGGAGAAATTAGCAGTTCGGCAGAGACATTTTAACACAGTCTCTTGGAGTAACTGTGTGATTACTAAACGTAATGTCTGATGTTATGAACTTAGCCTAACTGAACAGAAAGACCATAAAAAAACAGCTTTTGAGGGGAAAAGAAGAGGTAAAATACGTTGTAGATGTCGATGATATAATCAGCGAACTGCGGTTTTCCAATTTCCACAAACAGTGTGTAAAGATGGTACTACTACTGATTTTAATGTGATTTCTTCGTTATTAATTAACTGGTCAATGAAATGTGAGAAAATATATCTTGTTTTGTCCAAACACCTAAAGATATTCAGTTTACAGCAAATCTTTTAAAACATAAAAGCTAATTAAAGCCAATAAGGAAGACATTACTTTCGGATGTCATCAAACAGCTTGGTGATTTTCAGCCTCAGTAATTTTTTGTTCTCTCTGTCTTTCTGTCAATATTTGGTCTGTGGCTGTTTCAGATCATGGCTCTAGCCTGGGTCCAGTCTCACCTGCCCTGCTCTAACCTGACCAGGATCACCATCCTCAACCATCAGTACACTTTCAGCAGACGTTGCTGAGCAGGCGTACTTAGACTACCATGCTGTCTGGGACATGGCGTCGTTCTGTGGGGCACCAGCAGCCTGCTACAGTACCCGCAGTGGCCACCAGGGGGCTGACACTGTGTGGGGTCCCCAGCGGTACGGTGGTCCTTGAGGCCCAGTATGATTACAACTACCGTGGTGCCGATGGAAGGCAGGTCTGCATAAGGGAAGGAGAACGGTTTGTTCTCCTGAAGAAGACCAACGCTGATTGGTGGCAGGTGGCAGAACACTTTTTGTCATTTAGTTGTCATGTGTCACTGGAGTCATATATTTTAAAAAAAGACATGCTCATAGCAACTATAATGTCCCATAGTGTTCTAGCAAGAGGTTTCAAACTTTCAATTTGGATTACAGGATAATATTCTTATTGTCTATTCTAGCATTGATACTGGCACATTCATGTGTTGGAGAACAGCAAACAAGCACTTTATTAAATGGGAAAAATTTTTTTGATGCAAGACTGAGACAGAAATATGTTTTAACATGAGGTGAAAAGACTCTGGTTCCACTGTGACATCTTTTGTGCTTGTGATTGATCTCATTACCGTGACCGTCAAATTTGGACCCACAGCATTTAAAAAAAAAAAAAAAAAAAAAAGGTGAGACCCACCCAGCTCAAATTACAAAGTGGAGTGGGAACGATATAGCCGCCATTCATAGTACACATGCTGGGGTCCCATGAAAAATAATTATTTTAAGGTAAAATAGTTCCTTTTGGGTGCTTTTAACTGCTATGTGCCATTTCAAATACAAAAGACTAAACAGAACAGCTAAGCTAGTAATCGTCATGCATCAGAATACATCATCGTGACAAAAGTAAAGGTGCATTTATTAAGGTTCTCATGGCTGTAGAATGCCGGATGTGGGAAGATTCAAAATAAACTACATTATGTACCTATGGGGTAACAAGTCAGGCATTGCAATGGTGTGGTTCATTCAGGCGGTCAGTGGAGGAACTCAAAAAAATAGCTAAAACTTGTTTGAAGATATAGTTAATTATTGGTTTGGATCTCTTGATGAGATTCAATAGGATGTATTCATTTTTAAGACCATTAATTTTGAGAATCCATTTATAGATTGAGATAAGTAGTTGCATATATTAGCCATGCTGGTTGTGTGGCTCTGTGGATGGTAGACAGTCTGCCAAGACTGTCTCAAATATAAGATGAAGCACCATGCAATTAAGTGAACTGTAAGATGTGTCCACACCAAGGTGGTTGTTGTTTGAGTGGACCACAATAAGAAGATTTATCAACAAAAAGCAAAATTATTATTTGGGTATCTGTTTATTTGCTGACAGGTGCGGAGGATAGGGGCAGCAAGCAAAACCAAGCCACTGTATGTACCCGCCACATATGTGACAGAGGTGCCTATTGCACCGATGCCCTCGCCCCAACGCCTGGTTATGTCTGCCTCGCTGAACTCCAACCTCAGGATACCACCAAGAGTGTCGCTCACTCCAAACCCAACAGAGCCCACCTATAATGTACCGCACCAAGGTAAAGAGTGTGAATAAGAAGCTTAGGCAGAGCTTCATAAAACATTGTTAGGTTTTTCCAGATGCATTTACTGATAATTTTGTATTTGAAGAACTGGAAAACATATGCCTAACATATTGATGTGTCTTTTAAGCGTACATTTTACCTTCTTCACATAGCAAACAAGCCCATCTACCGTTCCATGGAGAATCTCACCAACAGTGCCTTCCAGGGGCAGGACATCGATACCAGCATGGGCAGAGGCCATTTCCCCACGTTACCTCTCTCTGGGTTCACCTTTACTGCCACCTCTCCAACAGGCCACCTCATGGTCCCTGAGCTCCCCGCAGCTTCCACAGCTCAAACAGTAACAACAAATCCCAGGGTGGTCCCCATGATCACCCGGAGTCAGAGCTCCAGCAACTTACCTGAAAACCTGATGGAAAACCCATACGATGAGGTGGGCGGTGGCCTCAGCAGTCATGTTAACCACAGGCTCCCAAAGAAGTCTTGTAGCCAGTGGGACATGGTGGCGTCTGCTAGCAAGAACAACCACCTCCAGGTAGGTGGAGTCAAGAAAAAAACTTAAAACAAATGTCATTCTCTTGGGCCAGTTTCGTCTCTAAAATGGAAGTGGTTGGTAAAAATGTTGTCATAATCAATACACATCAAAGATGAACATACTGCTTTAACTTAGCCACAGTACAATATGTTCACACCAAATGTATTTGAGTTTTGGTCCGGTGAGGTCATTGCTTTTCACATTTCAGTAGCATCAAGTGACTTACAGCATAATCAGGCAGAAGATCTGTGCGACAGTATCTCTCCCCTGTGAATTTTAAAGCTTTTTTTTTTTTTTTATTTAACAAAGTTCATCATTAGGCTGGTTTTCAATGATACATGATAGTTGTCAGTTTGTCCAGTAAATTTAAAAAGGGCACATTAAAACAAACAGGCATAAACTAGACACAGAGTCCATCTAGTAACAGCTTGTGCATGAAAGAGCAGAGACAACCAAGTGGGTTTATTCAGCGCTTGTAAAAGGTTGTGGATGTGCAGCATGCGAGCACTGTTGTTAACAGGAATAGATTTTACAGGTCAAGGGTGATGGATATTTCTATGCAGTAGCCAGCAATAACTCATCCAAATCACAGTCAGGACTGATGACTACGTTAAGCTGTTGCTTCATGCTTCCTCTGATCCTAGTTAATATGAACAACACTGAGGGGGAAGTGCGTCAAACAAGTACGTCACAAGAACTCAAAGATAAAGGAAGTGTTGGAGCAGATTAATTTTTTTAAACCCTCTCTCTGGCAAAAATCTTTATTTCTCTGGACTGCAAGTGCGAAATACCAAAACTCTAATAAAGCAGCTGATAGTTTTTGTCTACGTGACAGTGCCTAATAAACTGAAACACAGAAACAAACAACCCTTAAACAATTCACATTTCAGGTTGAAACAAATGCCATATGAATATTAATTTTGGACAAACCTGCTTGAAATGAAAAAGATCTCACCATCCAGCTTTACCACAGCTCGATTAGGGTGTGTTTGATTTACTTCTGTACTTGACCTGAATAAACCTCCCAGAGCAGCAATCAAGTTAGCTTTGACATCAGGGCATCCCTGTATTACATCAGAGATTACGCAAGGCTTTGGTGAGAGAAATACTTATCTTCTTCTAGGTTATCTGCCTCTCATCTTAATGCCCAAACTAGACCAAAAGACAATTTTCTTCCACTGAGCCTCTCATTCTGGAATAATGTCCCATTTATGAAAAATGAGATCTCATCAGCTGCCGTACTTTGTCAGTCTCTCCACCCCTCTGTCTGTCTGTCTGTCTGTCTCTGTCTTTGTGTCTGCCCCTCTCTATCGGAGGACCTTCTTTGTGTGCGTCTTTAATCCCAGTGAGCAGGATTATTTCAAACACATTTAGGTTTTAATTCCTTGTTTTTCAACCACAAATCCATCACAAAATTTCTGTCTCACCATATTTTCTGCTCGTCCACAGTTTCTGGTTCAAGTTACAATGGGAGATGCTAAACGATGGGGCAGCTGCACATTCATAACTCATCTAAGCCGGTTCATGCAAATTAGAGATCAAAATTCAAACTGCCCTCCGTAGAAAAAAAACAACACATTTTCATCAGGGACGTGGCTTTCATATATATTTTTTTTCCATCTGCCTGTATTTAAATATCTGATTACAGCAGGCTTTGTGCTTCGCAAGAAATCCAAACACAAATGGAGACCTCATTTGGATACCGGTACATCATTTTCCAACCTGCATTTATCAATAACATAGTGTTCTATCATAATCTCAACAGACTGAAAGGATAAACTGCACAACAGCCTGCGACACATCACAAGAGCTACAGAATTTGGACAACAACCCACAGCAGCAGCTTTCCTGCAAATGTCTCCAATTTATCTGACTCGGAAACATGAAAGCCCGTCTAGCTTTGCACCTATAGCTTGTTGACGATCCAGCAAGCAAACATTCACTGGGGAGAAGTGCACCGATGACATCAGTTTGTAGGCTAGGCTGCTCAGCTGCAGCACATGAAACACCATGTAAATGTGCCTGCAAATGTCAACTTTGCCTGGTGAGATGCTGGTGCAGTCACTGCTTAAAATTCCTATTAGCAACAAAAACTGTCTGCCCATGAATTGTAGCTACAACAGTTGCTTTATTCCCTCAAGCTTTTGGTTGCAGAGCATTTTCCCTTTTTTTGTTAATTTTCGTCATGCAACAATATTAAAAGTATATTAAAAAAAAAGTAAGCATTATTTTTGACTGCAAAGAGCAGTTAAACGCGATAATGAAAGATTAAGATCATTAAATGGGGTAAAGTGTCAGAAGAAACTGTCAACGTTTCCCTGAGTAGGACGTCATGCTCGCATCTAGTTGAGTTTTATACATGTCAGACTGGCATTTGAAATAATGGTATATCCATCAGCGGTTTGAATTATTTATTTTTAATCATCTCTGGCCCGACTTTGCTTTAGACCAGCAAATTCTGTTACAAGAAGCGCGAGGTGAGCTCTAGACTCAATGCTGCCCCCCAGAGTAAATGCATCCATACATGCACATACACACACACACATACACACACACACACACACAGTCACTATGTGAAATGCCTCTGGGTTATGTAACAGGGATCTACCAGCTAGCTAGTCATCAGTTTGTGAATTTAGTCTCACTGTGTATTTCACAGAAAGATGATCTTCAGTGTATATCCTTTCATTTAATTTCAATGGATTTGTAGATCTCCTCTCTTGTAGTTGTGTTATTGCCCCTCTATCTGGGTGAGCACATACATATCTATAAACTCTGTCTTAATCCA
This sequence comes from Dactylopterus volitans, assembly GCA_901007715.1. Lineage (NCBI taxonomy): Eukaryota > Metazoa > Chordata > Actinopteri > Syngnathiformes > Dactylopteridae > Dactylopterus > Dactylopterus volitans. Next base: position 3,948 of record CAAKHG010016101.1, on the reverse strand, counting down.
CAATCTTCCTCTTTCCCTTTTGTGTTATTCCATAGTAAGAAAAAGTGGGATTTATTTGTATCTCTATCTGTATCTGTTTCCGTTTCTGTCTTTTCTATACACACAGATAATCTTTTTTCTTCAAGCCATTTTCTCCGCCACTTGTGGTATCTGTTAATCTATATTCCCTTTGTTGTGGTCAAGTCAGACTAATTCATATTATATTGCTCTAGATTGAAATTAGCCTCAAAGAGCTTTACAACATCAGCGTAACAATTACAATAATTTCACCCTCGATTTGAATTCAGAAAATACATGTGCAAAATGAATCCCTGTATGGTTGCACAGACACACACAAATGCAGAGTCATATGGTTATATATTTCAATGTGCATGGTCTATATTTGCAGTGTTTCTTGTATCATTTGGCAAAACATATATAACGTTGATTGAACTAGACTATAGCACACTGGCACAATGCAAACTTAATCATGGTGTACATGAATGGATTTCAGTGAACGAATATTGTATCTGTGCAGTGATAAGGTAGTAAATCATATTCTGTTTTTTACGATTTTATTTATATCTAAATGCATTAAAATCAACGATGCCATTGTAGTAATGCCTGTAAATGTGCTCCTCTCTTCTCTGTCTATTTTTCCCATTACTCTGTCTGCACCTAAGGTCCCAACAGAGTCTTATCTGTCCCAGCTGTCCTGGCAGGACTCCCCTATTTACAATGAAATACAGCCTGAGAAACGCCCCTCACAGCCGGAGCCGCCCCTCCCTGCCCCGGGTCAGCAGCCTCTTCAGGTCATGGATCTGTGGGAGCAGTATTTGGACCCGACATCTTTGAGATGCTACTATGTCAACAGCATCACCAAGGAGAGATCCTGGAAACCCCCACGTAGAGCCCGTGGACGCACCACCGGCATGGTAAAGCATCTCAACACAGCAGGCGTTCACACTCTCCTTCTGAGTTAACGTGTCTTGCTTTGTCTGATATTGCGGTAGAATTTGAAAGAGTCTGTGTTTCGAGTGAGGTAAGCTGGATGAAGGCCTTTTTCTCTTAGAGGAGAGGACAGAAAAGGGTCAGAGTGCAGGATTTAAGGGTTGTCTCATTTACGCGCTCACGTATTTTGACTGTATCAGCACCAAAGGGGAGATTTTTAGCGAAAGAACTTCCCAAGCAGATCAATGTGGCTTGCATAAGTTGTTTTTACTTAACATTTATAGCAATGATAATAGTAAATTTATGTATATAGCGTTTTCCAGAATTATGTTGAAAGTGCATCATGGGGTAAGTACTTTACAACAAACACAAAATTACGCTCCTTAAACAAGGACGCAGGCTGAAAGGATCAGATGTTTATGTGAATGAACATTTGACAAAGAAGAACGGAGACTTCTCACGACTAAAAAAGCAGGAAAAAAATCCAAGCTGCAGGGACATCCAACTGCAACGTTTGCATCAAGTTAAATGGATCACCAGAACAGGCCAGAGTGCTGATCATCAGAGACATTGAAGAGCTGAGTCGATACCGGTAGCATAATGGCAACCTCAAGGTAACACGCTGGTATTACGTGTATGATCATGATGCCAATGCAGACTTAAACATTTGATCTTTCTCTGTAAATGAGGGGGTTTGAACAAAACTTAGATTCTGATTATCATCTTTTGGACAATATCAGAACCAGCTGCTGCTACTACACAGATAAAGAGTTTAATTCATTGGTTAAATATGAGCATGGCATTTCTATCATACATTTCAACAGCAAAGGCCTACATGCAAATTTCCAGAACATAAAAGAGTATCTGCAACAATTAAAAAAAACCCTTTTGACATTATAGCTGTTTCAGAAATATGGATCGATGTAGAGAAAGGCTGTAACTTTACAAGTTTATGATTTCCATAGTGTCAGAAACAGGGTGGTAAGGGTTGGGGTGTGGCTCTGTTTGTTGGCGAAGGTTTCACACATAAGGCGGTTGACAGCATGTCAGTAGTTATTGATGATGTGATGGAATGTGTAACTATTGAAATAATAATGGAGAAAAAAAATGAAAAATGTTATTGTTAGCTGTGTGCTGGTTGTTTGGCTTTTCAAGAAGAATTGTGAACTGTCATGTTGAGTTGTCCGAGATAAATTAATAAAAAAAATATATATATAAGAATAAAATAGAGTAATATAATCATGCATAAACAGACAGTGTGGGGAATAAAGACACGTGGGTTGAAATCAAGGATGATTAAAGTCATACATAAAATACCAAGGCTAAAAGCGAAAAAAAACAATGGTTAAATGTTAAACTTAACAAAGCAGCGTGAGACTCAAGTGCCAGGGAAAGAGAAGAACTCAGTATAAAAACATCGTACACACAAAATAACCACAATTCCAAGATAGCCTTTTGATAAAGATATGTCTTTAAAGGGGATTTAAAATAAGATAGAGATGTAGCAAGCCTGAGCAATACAGGCAGGTGATTCCACAGCCGAGGAGCCTGAATAGCAAAATCTCAGTCCCTTTTAGTTTAAGCGAAAGGTGGGAATTGTCAGCGGGTTCCTCTCTGAGGTCCTCAAGCAAGGATTTGATGTGATTCAGAGAGGATTGCAGAAACAATGATTGTTAAACAGGTTTTCACATCTGGAGGCGAAAGCCTTGTGTATGTGGGGAGACTCACACATGAGTCTGAGTGGCAGATATGTATAGAACATATTCTCACGTCGGCGTAACGTAAAGGTTGGAGAGTTGCTGAGTATTGCACAGTGAGTGGCGAATAGCGGGGATATGAACACATAGTTTAAATTGACATGCAGACCATTGCAGCACAGCGCATGCTAACAAAAGCCACTGAAGCTTATAATGTTTGTTGATAGATGTGAATTTAATTGTATGGGATAAATGAAGCAGAGGTTTTTGGTGTGACACCATCATATCAACTTCTGTGTTTTCCTTTTTCTGTGGCAGGTCAGCGCAGTGCAACCTCAAACATTACCCAGGGAAACCAACCATCTGTCCCTTCCACTTCCTGCTGATGGCAATGGAACTGTGCACAGGGTAAGGCTGCTGTATGTGTAAAGAGGTGCTAAAATCCAACATCAGTGCCACTTTGTGTGATTTAGAAGCTATTTCCTGGCTTCATTGGTAGTTGGAACGCCTCTCATTGGTTATCCTCGGGGTAAATTCCTGAACGATGAAACCGGGAAGAGGTACGTCTTTACTATAGTGGCAAAATAACTGCCCTTACAGGATGTTGCATACTGGTGACATGACATTCTCTGTCCAGCTTCCTGTGTTATTTACCAGAGAAAGCAGCATGTGCACACGCATGTTATAAACATTGTCATGCTATTTTCATGCGGTTCGCCTCATTCTCTTCTTTCTCTGCACTGTCAAGCACTTGGAATCAGCTGTGTTGTGTCATAAGGCCCTTATGACTGTATGAAGTGTGTTCAAGGCAGGTTACAGATTCACTTAATGGACCAACTGACGAGGCTAATTGGTGGACAGGGTTTTGGGTTTGTCGAAAAGAAAATTGAAGAATCTGACATATTATCGCTACAGACATTCCTGAGGTTGGACTTGCCCTTATAGATGTGTTAAACCTGAATGGTTTCTCCTCCTGTTGTCATAAATACAGTGTGAGGTCTGCTCGTGGGTCTTGTCAGGTCGTTGGCATTTTTGAAGGTTGAATTCACATCCATGAAATATATACAATGTTGAATGGGTCGCACTTACAGTAGGTAGCACCGTCTAAACCTTACATTGCATTAATATTGCCTCATTCACCGATTCTCACACACACACACACACACACACTCACACACCAACACTCACACACACACACACACACACACACACACACACACACACACACACACACACACACACACACACACACACACACACACACACACACACACACCTTGCCTACGGTGCTGCAGATCAAATCGGCGTCTGCAGCAGAGTC
>CAAKHG010016100.1:16493-33700 GCA_901007715.1 Dactylopterus volitans | reverse complement strand
CGTTAAAGTGGCAAAGCTATTCAGTTATTCAACCAAGAGTACTGAAAGAAGTCTCCAGAAGGCTGCCTATCTGTTTTGCAGACTACTTGCCAGAGTAGATCTTTTGTGTTCTTTCCAATTTGACCACTGGGTGGCACTAAAGTGCTGTTGATGTAAAACGGCAAAAAAAAATAAAAATAAAAAAAAAACCCTGCCATCGGCTGCCTACTCAGAGCCCCAAAGCCCCACAGCTCATGATCTTCCCGAGCCGAGGGAAAGATGGCTCTGACAGAGTGATGACTCATGTAGGTTGCAATTCTCGGCATATAAAAGCGGAAGCCCTTAACAAATCCTGCATGAAACAAAACCAGTACATGACTTTGTAAAACAGCACAATCGCACATACAAAACACCTTGCGAAATGTGTTGTATGAGTTGTCTGAAGGCCAAGTGTTTGACCATGATGTGAATAAAGACCATCAAAGCCTTTAATAATGCACATCTCAGTCTGACAGATGAGCTTGAAATACCAGACGTTGCGCCAGCCGCTTGGTGAAGTGAACATCATTGCAGCGAACAGTCAACATTTTAATCAGCACATTCTTAATTTGACAAAGCAGAACTTTCCAAATGACAGGACAGATTGTGAGAGGTGTTTGTTGTAGCTCCACAGTATGTTCCCACACACACACACACACTCTCACGGCTTCATGAGATGACTTGTCGTTCGTCTGTGGAGCAGGTGTGTTTGTGTCCTTGATGCACAATCAGTAGGAGACAAATGATGTGACGAGACTGTACCTGTGCTGTCCACCGTTGGGCATGTGGCGAGGAAATGTAAACTGGCAGCAGATGACACCGTTTTTCCTTTCTCGCCTTTATGATATCTTCCTCTGACAAATAGTTGAAATCTAACATCTAAATTGCTTGACATTTGACTGGGCTTTGCATTTACTAAATTCAGCGATATTTTCACATCTGTCATAATATTTAACCACCTGGTCATGGTGCCTGCAAAAGTGGGCTTTTAAGTTTTTTTGGACTGAAAACAAATAGGGTATCTTCATTGCTGCATTTAAGTAAATATACTTTTTTTTTCTCGAGGTTTTGCAAACTTTGCTAACTTTCATGATGTAAAGGCTTTTTCATGAAATGTTTAGAAGGACTCTCTCGTCAGCCTGTCTGCAAATAAAACCAGAGACAAAGCAGCTGCAGCAGTTCCATAAGAGCAGCTTCCAGCAGCAATTCTGCAAAACATGTTTTGCTCAGACAGCTCGAGTCGTGGATCCCGTTGCCTTATCAAACTTCACCACTTTTAATAGAGCTGGTTACTTCAGCAACATATCTGCACTCCTTAGAATCCTTGTTAGAATGTTTATTTTTCTAATTCATTGCATGGTTATTTTATTTTGCTATACCCAGATAATATTCCCCCCCTCGCTATATTAATTTATCATAATCACAAAAGCCTTTCTGTTGATGGATGTTGCAAATAAAAGTGTCATAAACACCAAAACAGTGCTTTGGATGGTCGATATGTACTTTGTATGTGTCCCTATTTAACAAACAATAAATAATTAAAGGCGTAAAAGGTAGAACTTCTACAATGTAAGTATGTCTCAATGAAAGTAGTTTTTCTTTCTTTCTTTTTTTTTAACAATAAAGTGACTTTTGTTTTAGTTCAATAGTAGAATTTGGAAGTACTTAGTAATGCCTCAATTCCAAAGTAATTGTCTATGACTTATGATTCCCCCTCTAAATGTCTCAGATGACTGTAATAATTCAAATCATTTAGGCCCAGAGAGGTTCACGTTTCTCAGAAAGTTAATATGAGAGAAAAATGCAAATTATTGTGTCAATTATTTCTTTTTCCAACCCTGTTCACCATCTGGCGTAACGTGTTTTGACCCTCGTTCCACCTCAATTTATCAATGCTGCTTACACGGTGCTATATTCGTATGTTATGTAATGTGGAATAGGGCCATTTATCTGTAGGTTGGTCAATTAGCTGGTAATACTTTTACAGTTCACTTGCTATGGGTCTAAATATATGGCTGAATTTTTGCACTATGATCTGCACATCAATGTTCAAAGAAAAACAGGTGGAAACAGACAATGTCGTCAACGTTCTTTTAATGCGAAAACAAAGACAGGCCTCTGGATACCACTGGAAAAAGGAAACGTCGCTGCAAAAGCATTCTAATTTTTTTTTTTTTACGCAGATATTCAGCTGTTGTCTTTGAAGTTATTTCCTGTCGAGAAATACAGTAATTTCCTGAGAGATAAGAATATGTGGGCGTGTATGCGCTTTAGAGAGGGAGGAAGCCTTTGCATCAGACCGTTTAGGTTAGAGGTTTGACAGATCTGTTAATCGGTGTTGGTAAAAAAAAAAAAAAAAAGAAAAAAAGAAAAGAAAAAGAAAAAGAAAAAAGGAAGTAGGAGTTAATCTCCAACTGACATTTGAAACACTGAGACGCTGGAAGGATTGCCTCAACTCTCTTTACCGCTGCAGTGTGGTGAAAAAGACTTTTCTGCATTAATAATAATAATAATTAAAAAAAAAAAAAAGTTAATGGTGAGACAAAAGGAGAGGGAGGAATTAACATTTGGGAACAGAACAAAAAGCCGATCCTGAAGGGAGACCCTGGACAGGTGTGATGGAAAACCTGCACGTCTACCACGGACCCATAGGCAAGGAGGAGGGGGAGCGGCGGCTGGTGCAGGACGGGCGGGATGGGTGCTACCTAATCCGCAACAGCGATACTGTCCCCGGCGTTTACTGCTTGTGTGTGCTGTGAGTATGCATTACAGATCATGCAACGTTACTCTCCCTTGGCCTCGCTCCCTTAAGCCTCGACTGGAACTCGAATAATCGCATAATCCCGTTTTTGGACCTCATCGATCTCCCCGCATTCAAGAAATACAAGACCGATAAAACAAACCGACTGATCGTTCGGCTGGGCCAAAAAAAATATCTCTATTTTGTTCTCCCTCTGCTCCGTCACCGTGGTTTCTGTATATCTAGCTCAAAACACTGCAACACGCCTGCAAAAGAAAAGAGGCCACTTGACACACATTTTAGCATCTTGGTGTTGGAACGCATTTTAAAATTTAAATGATTACTTTAGAGGCACATTTGGGGTTTGAACCTGGAGCCTATTAATGACTTGCACAGCCCGAAATCCTCCAGCAGCTCAGTTGGTAATTCCTCGGTCAAGGCCGAAACGCAGAATCAGACCACACAGCTGGACAACTTGAGAGATCAGTCACCTGTTTCTTCTTTTAAAAAGAACTTTTTTTTTTCCAGAACTACCCTCTCTTACGTTTATCTCCCTTGTTTATCCTGTCAGTAATTCGCAAAATACCATGCTTGTCATTATTAGTCTGTTGTATCAATTCTGCCGCCCTATTGGAGCAATTGAGGCTGAGTTTATGGGTCAAAGATGTGTTATGTCTCTCTCCCTCTGTCTCTCTGTGTGTGTGCATGTGTGTGCAGGTGCAAAGGATACATATACACCTACAGACTCCACAGGGATGACGGAGGCTCATGGGCAGCAGAAGTAAGACTTTTGATCTACGGCTTTCTCTGAATCAACACTTGCCTCTATTCACATATTCACATCATGTAACCGCACAGAAACAGCAGCACATCCACTCGCTGTAGCTGGCGTTCATTCATTTTTAGAGGTTGTTGTGGTACCTAAGTAATTCATCAAGCTGTGAATTTGGAGCAAACGTGGTTTCTGAGGAATGACAGCACTGAGAAATGAGTGCAGTTCCTTTCTTTTTGCAGCATCGCCCTGCAAAACACCCCCTTACCATCCCTAGCATATTTCAGACGCCACAGCATCAGCGTATATTCCAGAGATGGGAAACATTGAATTGCATTTGACAGCATTTCTGATGGGGGTATGTAATTCAGCGCTGATAGTTGGCAAACACCCAGACATGTGAATGTATGGAGACATCTGAAGGCTCCGTTCTACACTGAGAAATTTAGCTGCTGTTGTAGCCATATTTTACTCTTCAAGTTTTACTGACAGCATCAACTGAACAGATATGTCTTGAATTACACAAATTTCACTCGAACCTCAATCACGGTTGTTCCACATTATTCATGTGCAATAGCAATCAGTTAGATGAGATGTTCCGGGGATGCAAGCGTAGCACATGTGGCCAGAGACAGAAGCACTCAAAGCGCTCGGCGCGTTTGATTGAATGATTTTAAAATTGATTTAAATAACATTTTCCGCGGTTTCTTACAGAGTGATTGACAGCACAGAATAAAAAACAAATAATGCCTTGCTTGCTTGATGAAATTATGACACTTTCAGAGATTCAGCGGTTTATAGTTGTGCAATATTAAATGTAATTGGACATATGAGTGTGGAGAAACATATCTAATTTAATTGTACCACATGACAATTGTTGGATGGTTGTTGGAATCAGAATTGTTACTTCAGTTTTCCTCGGTCGCAAGTAAAGCTCTTGAGATAAAGAGACACTTGAAGCATTTCAGATGTCACGTATAAATCCTGAAATAAATGCTTTCTGTTGACTAGATAACTATTAAAAAAGCCCAGGGGAGTGAATTCCCTCAGAGGCAATGGCAACCTGCTTTCTCCTGATTTAGCTTCAAGACCCCTTGTGTATATTTTCCATCTGGCTTGTTTTTATAGCTTGAATATCTTCTGCCTGATCTTACTTATTGATATGTATCATTGTCATCAACTCAAGCTCAGCCTGGATGAGTGGAATAGAAATGTAAAAATTCATGGAATAGATATGTAGAAATTCATTCCTGCACATCCCTCTGACGAGCTGCACTTGTGTCTATGCGAATCTGTGTGAAAGCTCATTTCAGACTCGTAGTATCCTGTGCCATTTGTTTCCCTCATGGCATTTGATGTGGCGATGGAGATGTAGATGCTGAATCCTCCTCTGCCTTTCTGTTTTTCAGACCATTCCTGGTGTGCAGAAACGATATTTCCGGCAAATCAAGAATTTGATAGCGGCTTTCCAGGAGCCCGAACAGGGAATTGCCATGCCTCTGCTTTACCCCGTCACCGCTCAGAGACGGGCACAGACGCACAGTGAGGCGCAGACATACAGTAATAGCCTGTCACCAACACACAGCAACTCAAATGCTTACCTCCAGCAGCAGCCGTGCGCTGCTCAGGGACAGAAAAACAGGAAAAAAGATGTGCGACAAGCTTTGGGTTAGGGACAAGCCCTCTGCTCACCCTTGACCTTTCTATGAAAAAAAAAAAACCCAAACAAAACATTTGCATGATGCCCGCTGTTGTGTTTTCCATGCTGTGCAAACCAAATGTCATGTTTTACGTTTAACTCACGAATGCCAATTAATCGTGAGGTTCTAGTCACTTCGACTCCAGCTGTGGCTCAGATCTCCACATCCTTACAGCGTCTTCTCTTTTTTGTGCCTCACTGCCACAGACACTGCAAAGATCGTGATATAAGATATTCAGCTGCCGAGGCATCAATATCCATTACTGCATACATAAGATGACAACAAATATTGTGCTCTGTTCTCTTAATAAAATTCAACTGTGCGACTGGCAAAGAAAATAAATGATATTGGTTGAAGTAAACTCTTTAAATGAGGTCACACACTCTCACAGCCGTACGCACCCGATCCTGTGTCTGACATATAATGTGGAACAAAAATTCGATTTGACAAACTGAAGTACTGATTTCCATGGAGAGAGAGTGCTGACTGCTGGAGAGGGGGGAAGAATCTGTCATTCATCTGATTGACGTTACTGGCTCTTCAAAAAAAAAAAAAGAAAAAAAAAAGAAAATTTAAGAGAGAGCAACACAGAGGAAGAGAAGCAGAAAGAAAGAGAGAACACATCCATTCAACTCAGACAATTCTTCAGTGCAGCGGTCTCCTAGCAACCAGACCCTCCATCTTTTCACCACCGAGATGAGGTTGGACAGTATCTCGCGGAGCATATGGTTTAGAGGGGACGGTGCATCGCAGCTGATCAGCTAGTCAGGAACATATATCACCTGCTCGCAGTCAGAACATATGCAATTGAGCGACTGTCATCCACAGCCCAGAAGAGAAACACAAACAATTAATGGTGGGCAGATGGTGGAGCGGCGGTGGGAGGGAGGCGAGTTGGGGATAGGCAGACGGACGGGGAGGTGGATTAGTGATAGATAGATTAGAAAAAAAAAAAAAATCTTAACTTTCTTTTTTAACTTTGTTTGGGGAGGGGGAGAGGCTTGGAAGTGGTTCACATGTAGTCTGATTGGCATTTCCTAATGAGAAGAGACAAGCTGTAGAGAACAGCACAGCCAACTCCAGGTCCTGCCCCTTCTGCACTCACCACCCACTCGCTGAGCCTCAGCTGTCACATTTCTTTTTCCCCTTCCTCTGTGCTTTCTTCTTCTCCTCCTCCTCCTCCTTCTTCTTCCTCTGCTCTTCAGACAGAAGCAGGTTTCTCATGCATATCACAGTTTGAGCCATGATGATGGGTGATAATGACAGCGCAGATTTGAAAGTTCCAAACTCAGAGAAACAAGAACAAAGAAGGCATGACAAATGTGCAGCGCGAAGACACAGACCGAGGAGACGACACGGAGAGAAATAATAACCCACGATGGCTATGAAGTCCCAGAGAGCAATCTGCTAATTCACACATAATAACTTTAATCAGCATTGTAACCCAATAAAGTCAGATTTTTCAGCGAGAATATTTACTATAGCCATGTATAATTCTTTGCAAAAATGTTAACTGTTTTCTATTGATTAACAATACTGACACTTACTTATGAACAACAGAAGTTCCAGTTGAGCACTTTTTTTTCAGTGTGAAAACACAGGCTATGTACATTCTTGACTTTAGAGCACACACTCATACAAACTACTGTTGGAGCACACCAGAGGCAGAAAACCAGCGGAGGTTTCCTTCTCTAAAGGGGAGTGTCAGAGTCGACAAGGCCTCTCTTACACAATATATGTAAACGATAGTATATCCGAGGTAAACCATGTAGTAACTCAAATGGCAACCGGAGAGCTCTTGATTTGAGTTGTGAAGAGGATTATTCACTGGCAATCATGTAAGTCTTCATCTCTACAGTTCAGTGAATTTAAGTCCAGAATGATAAACAATGTTGAAACAGCAAATGATCGTCAGTCAGTCAGTCAGTCAGTCAGTCAGTCAGTCAGTCAGTCAGTAGGTCGGTCGGTCAGTCAGTCAGTTCCAAGCTAGTAGGATACAAAAAGCAAAGCCACAGCCAAACCACACTGCTTGTGCCACTGTTAGAAATCGGAGAAACTGGACGATAATAATAAAATACCATCATTTTGTCACAATTAAAGGCATTTGGAATCTTTTCCCCCAAATCTCTCTTCTTGTTCTTCTTTGTTGTCGTCTTCTTTTTTCATACAGTATAGAAACAGTAGAACAAATCAGAGTAGAGTAGAAACAGGCAGTCTTTGGTGGGGTGGGGAGCTGCCAGTGTGTCTCTGTTACCTGCCCCCCACCTCGCTTAGTGTCATAAAGTGGATGTTGGAGGGGCAGTCGGACAGCTCCGGCTGCTGCTCTATAGGCAGGGAGTAGTAGCCGTCGTAGCCCTGGACGCGTCCTGCGGTCAACAGCTGCTGCTTTTCCGCCTCGCTCCATGCTCTGCTCCCCGCATCCCCTAAATCCACCCTCTTCTTCTCCTTCTCCCACGCCGCCTCCACCGCTCTCTTCCTCGCCTCCTCCTTCACCCTCTCTCGCTCCTCCTCCTCGCTCCCGCCGTAACGCACGTACAAGCAAAGCGCCCCCTGCTGAAGAACGATATCAGCGAATCGTCGAGTCCTGCCGTTGACCGTGGCGCTCATCTGTGACACGCTCACGTTGACGCCACTCTCTAGGACTCGCCCCCCAACTCCTAAGCCTAGGGCGAGGTCTTCCTCAATAGGTCGAGACTGGAGAAAGTGGTGGGTGTCGCAGCCATGCACAGTGAAGCTCAGCCCACTTAAATGGAGAGCGCCATTCAAAATAGCCGCAACGCGGCGGCTGTCCTCACTGGCCACACCGATAACCTCTGCACTGACCCGGCCGTGCGAGATCGCGAACCGGATGCTGGGGCCAAGAAGAGATGGTCGGGATCCAAAGGGCGGAGGGCGGGTCGGGCGGTGGCAAGTGGAGCCAACGGGCTCTGTGACCAGAGGTAACCGCTCCAGAGAGATGAAACTCCTCAACTGTCGCCGCAGCTCACACTGGATTCCCAAGACCACCTGAAGAGAAACATGAGGTTAGTAGAGAAGCATCATATCTGCTGCTTTTTAGATGCAGACTGTTTTTGACAAAACAGAGTGAGCACTGGAGCTAAAAACATGTCACGGCGACTCTGTTACATTTATGTTTTCCAGTGATGAATAAAAGTCAGCACGGAAAGCAGCGTCCAAGATGAGGCGGACATAATGCATTTATAACTATTGTTACAACTGCAACTTTACTTTTGCTGTTACTTGTCTGAGGAAAAGTGTTTCACACTTCAGCTGTTAAATGCTCTGTTGCTAACGGTCTGTTGTTTGGTGATAGACGGGAAAAGTAAAAAGTGTGGTTTTTGTTTTGTTTTGGGGTTTCTCACAGCCATGAATGGAGACAAACCAGAACAGGCCTGAAAACTGAATGGAACTGAAAGTTCTTTGTAAGGAAAATTCACCACTTTCCATTTGTGCGTCTCGCCATTGTTAATGGTAAATGCAGTGGGCTGAAGCATCAAATTCCTCAGTGCGTGCTATATTGGTTTCATCTCTGTTAAGGTGTTAAAGAAGAACCACAGGCCATCTGAGCTTGGATTCCTAGTCTACACTTCCGGGTAGTCAGTGGGAATGCGGCACTCCACACTCACAGCTGGACCACAGCTAGGACACTGTCGCTTGTCTCCACAAGCAGGACAGCAATTGGAAGCATTTTTAAAGCTTTGCAATATGGACGAAATTTCACATCTTGCTATTTATGACAAATACCTCAATAGTTTTGTGATATACTATATGACTATGGGTTTTTGTCAAATGGGAAACAGTGAGGAAGAAGGAGTGAGGCAATGGTACTTTCCCCTCCCTCACATAATAATAATAACAACAACAACAATAGTAGTAGTAATAATAATCACAATAATAATAATTATTATCATTATATAGTAGCAATAATAATAATAATAATAATAATAATAATAATAATAATAATAATAATAATTATTATTATTATTATTATTGTTATTGTTATTGTTATTGTTATGTTTAATACAGATGGCCCCTCACTTGGTCTTATCATTCCTTGCTGATATAAAACACTGATTATTGTAATTGTAACTCACTTCACATAATTTATTTTTTGTAATCTAAAATAGATTTTTTTTTTACCATTTCCTACATGAAATAAATTTATTATGAAAATCAACTGTTTAATCTTTTCAGCACTAATTCTGACACATAGAAACATTCTCCTTTTAATTTAAGACATATCTGCCATCAAGAAAAAAAGGCTGGTTTACTAAGGTCCCAAATAAAGATGCAAGATGAAATGTGGCCCAATCGAGTTCGAGGTATTATTGGAAGAGGGAAATAAAAATATTACTGAACGACTAAAATCTCAACATCACCAGAAGAAAGACAATGCACAATGTTATTCATTCATTCATGCCAAAAATATTGACACGAGTTAGAAAGACTTGCTCTACGTATTTTTTCATTCAGTTGATTTCACCCCCTCCTCACAGTGGCAGCAGCCGTCTGTGCTGGGCTCCTTTCAAACGTAGTAAATACAGACGCAATCACAGTCACTGCAATTATTTCCAGGCTTTGTAAATTGCATTGCGTGTGCTAAATCAATTTTTTCCCTTTTTTCTCCTCCCAGTATTTTCTGCAAGAGGGCAGGAACGCCTCACGTTGCATATTAATCAAGGCAAATGTACTAAGTGAACTGTGCATGCTATTTTGCTCATTTGGAAGACGAAATCCTGAGCGCCACAGTTAGTAGATCAGCTTGCAAGTTTGTTCGCGGGTGCAATCAAGTTTGCATGCATTTTTGCACATGCAAAATCAGGCCGTTTATTTGTTGCTACTATTTATTTAGTCAACCTCTTTCAAAGACATAGATATCAGATTCTTGGGTTGCATCATTTTGCTTGTTTTGGGTAAACAAAATGCCATTTTCTCTAACAACTCCAGTTCTCCTCATTGCCTCTCTGCTGATCCCTGACAGTAATCAAAAGTCTTGTGATGTAAGATTTAGATATGAAACATTCAAAATGACAAATATGTCTACCAAGATACAAATGAACACAGCTTGTACCTTGTATTTTATTTACTCTCTTTTTCGGGCTGGTAGGTAAATATGAAAATCAGTTGGCCTTGTTAGTGCAGTTGAATTGGGGTGGATGAACAGCTGACCTTGCTGGAGTCCCAGTCTTGTGTTTTGGTTTGGGTCTTCATCAGCTCATACGTTTGTTCCATTCTGCCCACCTCAGGCTTCGGGAAGCCTGGGACGACATTATGAAGCTGGAAGCCAAACAGCTGCAGCCAGCTACCAATGTCTGAGGAATGATAGAAACACGCACACACACACACACACACACACACACACATGCACACACACAGAAAGAGAGAAGATTGCGCAAAGAAAAAAATAATATTTTGTGTAGACTGCCTGTGAAGCAAACAAAAAGTCATAAGGCCAAGGAAACAATGTGCACAGGAAATAACAGAAAATATGAGCATAATATGCATCAGAGGCAGCCTAGCCTGCATTTCTCTGACAAACAGAGTCCCTCTGTAATAAAAAATCCTGCTACCGGAAAACGTGACAGGCCAAATAAATGTTCCATTAACCAAAGGACATACACCCCCACCGACAGTCCTATATCCACCTACTTTCCTGTTCCATCGCTATTCCTCGCTTGAGTTTATACTTTTTCTCCCAGGGGAAATGATGTGTTCTTGACATGCAGCGGGAACAAAACATAACAGCCATTGTTGAAAAACAGGATGATCAGAGGCATTGGCTGTCCTTTCTGCTGCTAGAACATTCATTCTGTCACATCCTGTCTGTGGGCAGCACAGCTCACTTGTGGTGAGACTTGCGACCCATTCACTCACGTTATGGCAGATGTTTCACATTTAGGTTGGTGTGTGGGGGAGTAGATGCAACTGAGTGAAATGTGTGTGTGAGGGCTTTAATGTGACAGTATGTAAGTCATTGACTCAGTGTGGGTCAGAAATTGTGTGTGTGTGACTGCGTGAGCGTGCGGGCTCACCTGTAGTAAACTGTGTCACCTCTTCCACTCTCCCCACAGGGCAGTTATTTTTGAAGGCATACAAGTTGAAGGGCTTTGGCTCTTTGCTCAACTCCCCCCACAGTTCATGATTTGGCGAAGTCCATCGGCCAGCAAGTGTGTCATAATCCCGCCTGCCCAAGTGGACCAGCCGTGTGAGAGGATCATACAAGCCTCCATGAAAGCCAATGATGAGCTGGAAGTCAGGGTTGGTGTCCTGATAGACCTCTCCGTAAGGCGTGTAAAGAATCTCCTTGACCAGTCGGCCTTTGCTTGAGAAAACTGCCCTCGGGGTCCCCACGCTATCACAGGCGACATAGTACTCCTCCCCACTGCTCAGCTCCATGGCGATGAGATGCCCCTGAAGGTCGTAGTACAGCGACGTTATCAGATTGCTGCTGTGATTGTACAAGTGGCTGACTCGGGTGGGGTGTGACAGATCAGCATAAAAGAACTGCAGCTGCTCGCCCTGGCTGGTCTTGCTGGCTACACGCCGCCCAAGCCCGTCGTATCTGTACCAAACGGTGCGCTCAGTCACCCGGTTAAAGACTCGTGTGAGCAGGCCGTTGGAGTTGTAGTCAAACAGGTCATTCGCTCGCTGACGGAGGAAGCCATCATCATCAACGCTGTATTGTAACTCGCCAAGATGTGTGATTCGATCTCTCTGATCATAGCGCAGAGGAGTCAGCCTGAAGGTAAACAAACAAGCACGTGACACCCCCATGAATATATAAAACTGCAGTCTGTGGCTATGCAAATGGCTCCATGAGGCTATACAGTGGTGAGCTAAATGTAATCCTGCTAGTGACACCACAGTGAAACATTGATTTCGTTACCAATCATGCAAATCCACAACTGTTGGCTTTGTGATGGCACCACAGGAAGGCTCAGAGAATCAAGTAATTAGGACACATAATCAGGAAACCATGAATGTACAAGATTTTGCCAAATCGAAATCAAAATTGTTAACTTTGGGCCACTTTGCGACCAAAGTGGCAGACAGATTGATGTTGCCTCAGTTCAAGTAGCATGGCTTAAAGTGCACACATGCACATGCTTGTGCTTGACAAGGTAAAGGCATAATACTATGCACTATAAAATATATGTTCATGTGAGTTGCAGCAATTAGGTAATAAGCTTGAGTAATTTAAATAGTCAACATTCACTGATTGCTGCCCATTTCTCCATTTTCTGACATTTCATAGATGCGTTAACTAGTAAACTTAAACAGAAAATAATCAACATGGTTATGTATGTATGTATGTATGTATGTATGATTGTTTGGATTTAGCTAAACCATGTCTGTTTATTTTTGCTTGAAATAAAAATCACCCATTTTCAGACAACATAGTGTGTCTTGTTTTAATTGTTGCAGCTGACTAACATACTGACTTACCTGGCACTGGTGCCATGGCTGAGCAGGTTGATGTTCCCGTTGAGGTCATAGCTGTAGCGCCATTGAGGCCGCTCATTCACTGAGGCACTTTGCAATTGGCTGTCGGCATCATACTCATATGTGTAGTGCGTCACGTTGCTGTCAACGCCTACCCTGATGTCACAGGTGGTCATACGTCCTGCAGAGTCATACTGGATGGTCATCCAGTAAGCGATTGATTTAAGGATCTCATATTGGACCTCCACCACCTGGCCATAGGAGTTAAACACCTTGGTGTGCTTCATCAGATGGGTAGTGATCACCTAGACAGCCGCAGATGACAAAGTCAAAAATGTCTGCACCTTGACACAAACACCTCAGGTCAGGCTGAAGAGCTTCCGTCAGTTTGAAATCTTAATTTGCAGAGGAACAATTTGTAAACAATGACACCTGAAAAGGGTGTCATGGTGAACATGTTAGCAGACATTGAGAAAACCTTTACACATAGTCATTTAATCAATAGTTCATAAAAAAATATTGATTCATGCTGCTTTGAGACAAAATTGATTCAATCAAGTGTACCTGGTTGAGGTCATAGAAGATGACGCTGAACTTGCCAAACTGCTCTACTCGTCCTGATACATCGACATAACGATATAGGTCTATGGGCAAGGGAGTCTCGTTGATGACCGCCTGCATGCTCGTCACTCTGAAGTTATTGTAGCTGTAGTCAAACCTGGCATTGACCAAACCCTCCTCGCTGAAGCGGAAGATCTGCCGACTTGTCAGAGGACCTAAGCACAGGAAATATATATGCAGATATACAATAAACACAGACTGCACATTGCACGATACACGCACACACAAGGCCCAAACGGTCAGTCATCACACAACCCATTTGAGGCTGTTTGATTAATTCAAAACGAGGCCTGTTTCGACATCATTAACACAGACACTCTAAGTGCAATGCATTCAATCTTAACTATCCCCACACCTCTATGGCATTTCCATTGGTGACCTTTAATATGGAGAGATAATGAAATCTAAAGACAATAGCCATGATTAGCCAATGTGCTCCTTAATGTCAGAACATCAACTTTAACAACACTATTCATCACCTCTGTTGCTAGCTACTACCGCTCATCCTCCATTTGGAAAAAAGCCTGCTAATGAAACACCATTATGATGCTATTTGAGATGACTCTGACTGCAGTTAAAATGACTAACGTCTGGCTTTGCAGACTGCAGAGAGCTGGATCAGCATTACATCCTCTATTTTTATTTTCTGTGGAATGTTGATTCTACACCTGCACTAATGGGAAAATGGCAGAATCACTGAGAGTGAAATGCAGCCTTTTCTACAGCCCAAGGGAACTTGCAGTCTGTTCATCTCGCTTCTCCCGCTGTCACTTCCCCAAGCTGTCATCTTTCCTCTCCTTTTCTGTTCCTTTTCTTCTCTGCCTATCTCTCCACATACCTCCTTTTTTCCTGCCTACTCTTCCTTGTCTCTCAAGTGACAATTACGACTATCTCTCCTCTCTGCGAGGCTCCGTTTGTTCTGCTGAAATGAGATCAGTTATAGGAAGGTGAGAGTCTATTCACGGTGAGGGCAAAGTGATAAACACACACCCACACACCCCCCCACACACATGCAGCTGTGCCCCTAGATTAGTGACACTTGATTGTGGTGAGCCAATCACAAAGCCTTATGAAGTGAACCAGACACAAAGATGAGGCTTGATAGAATTTGAGAAGTGTATCGGGGTGACTTGTACATTGAGGCAGATGAAAAAGTGCTGCACATTCATGTAAAGATGATCACTATCACAACATTCAGTGGGTCCCTGTTAGTGCTAGCTATTCTGCACATTCAAATGATGGCGATTAGAATGATAAACAATAAAAGATGAAAATGATTATTCATAATCGATTACCACTCCGTTATCCACCTCTCAGTATTACCAGGTGCAGTTCAAGAACAGAACAAATTAAAGCCTCTGAAATGACCATTATATGAAAGTATGAAAGTTCTGTAGCAATTATCAAAAGAGGTGGATCATGAGATGCTCAAACACAAATGTGATACCTTGAATATGTTAAGCCTCTTTCAATTTCTCTTAAATTCAATAGAAGTCCCCTTTTTGGTGCTTACATTTCAAACAAAAGCTTTCCATCACCGTCTGTGACTGTCTCAACAATGTATCTCAGTACATCTGCTGTCATTTATGAAGTGCAATGATTTTCACATCAGATAACAAAACAAATGTCATGTTAACAGGGTTTTAACTGAAGACCCTGCTAAGATTTCATGATTTTAAGATTTTATAAGACAGTAATGGACATGCACAAACATGAAGACATGCAACACAAATATAAGCACACCACACATTGGCATATATTTGTACTTCCCCTTGTTTACTTTGATCAGACAGCTTGGTTCCGAAGGTAGGATAAGTCATTATCTGTCTCAGGGTGGTCGAGTATGGAGAGTTGTGGTAAACCGCACGCTCACTGAAACATGTCCCCACTTCTAGCTGTTGCTGTGTCACTGTTAGATGAGCAACAACCACTGACTCAAAGTCAGACTACAGAGTTTGATATTGCTCAACAAATCTGGCTCAAGATGATCCCATGTCACAGGATAGATACTTTGAGTTGCAGTCATGATGATTTTTATACTCAGGTAGGTCCTTATCTGACCACTTATAGATGCCTAATTGCACATTGTAAATATTTTAAACTGTGTCCCCTTAGTGTGTCTTTACATGCATGTGTTTATGTACCTGTCTGTCTGTACCGTATGGAGCTTATGAAGCCGTTATGGGTGAGATGAATGGTCTTGACAGTGCCAGAGGCTTCGTCATAAGTGAAGGTCACCAGGGTGGAGTCATAAACCACCTCAGAGAGCCGTGCTGCTGGTGTGTACCTAGAGAAAAAAAAAGACAAAATTGCAATTTCTATATAGAATGCTGCAATAGTAACTTGTGCTGAAAAAGTAAGTACATCTTATATCAATAACTGGCACTGCTTCATTTATATTTCTTTGATAGTAAAAATAATATCGCTCATGGATATTACTGGAATCACTTAGGCCATCAGGGAACGAGTTGCACTATCCTTCAGCATTTCATCAAACTTAGACCGGTAGCTCTTGAAGTTGTGTCCTTTCAAATCTTAAAAATGAGTTTCTTATGGCATCCCCATTGAGCCAATGACTGCCTATTAAATGTGTCAAATACCAGAACAATGCTCTGTTTCATCAAAATCAGATCAGAGGTGTCTGATGATGAAATAGTGACCTTTAATTGGTCTTCCTATCAGTCCAATCAGTGTAATTTGTGAGGACAGCTGAATATGTGTGGCCTGTTTTGTTGTATAGCCTATTAAATGTCACAGATTAATGTCTAATGAAAGCCCATTTACCAGGCCAGGCAGGGTTGTGTTTTTCTGACTGCTTTGCCCTTATTGTGCTATATGATGGCCGTAAAAAATTTAAATTAATTGGCAAAACTTTTTTTGTGACTGCCATCACACCTATAGATGACACTACGTCCAGTTCCCAGATATTGAGTCCTCAGCAGCCGCCCATCGAGGGTGTAGTCCTGCAGGAAGGAGGCCTGGCTGTCCGGAGGGGTGTATATATTCCTGTAGTAACCAATGGACAGGAGCGACTGGAGGGTGTGTTTCACCATGCTGGGCATCGTCACGGCAACCAGACGGTCTGTCTGTTCATATTCAAACACGTAACGCCGCTGGCTATGCAGGAGCAGCATAATGGACTGCAAACAACAAAGAAAGATTTGCAGCAAAATTGTATTAGCTTTCCGTTCTGACTATTATCACTTTCCATTCTGTCCTCTTTTGTGCTTGTCTGAGGATTTTTCATTTTATGTTTTTTCTGCTCTACGATAGGCATTGTTTGTTGAAATGACCGAAATGTCAGCAGATCTGAAGCAACCTTGATTTTAGCATTCACTGCAACATTTTTCATTCTTAAACTGAGGTTAAAAAAATCATAATAATAATCTTTGCAACTGCTGTTTTGGTCTTTTTAGATAAGAACAAATGTGTTTTGCTTTGCAGACAAGATTTACAAATGTGATTTTGCACTTCTGTGTCTGTTTGAACTGAATAAAATGCTGTGCAAAAAAACACTTTTCTATTAAGCTTTGTGGTATAATATTAGTATATTAATATTATATGAAGATATTATTAATTTCTAAATGGATCTGTAATATAACTTCAATTACAGTCTAATTTTGTATTCAACTAAAACCTGTCACTGAATATATTTCATGTTGAGTATCATTTCATTAAAGGCTTTCATTAATTTCAAGGATGAAAATTATACCTTCTGGTGGCTTTCAGGATTGTTACACTCTTAAAGGAACATTCTGGTGTTTTACCAAAAAATATATATATATATATATATATATATATATATATATATATATATATATATATATATATATATATATATATATATATATATATATATATATATATATATATATATATATATATATATATATATATATATATATATAAATAA
>CAAKHG010016100.1:0-10758 GCA_901007715.1 Dactylopterus volitans | reverse complement strand
TAATATGATGATGAAGAAGTAAACCACTAATGTTGCTTTACACACACACACACACACACACACACACACACACACACACACACACACACACACATATATATATAGATATATATATATATAGATATATATATATGTGTGTGTGTGTGTGTGTGTGTGTGTGTGTGTGTGTGTGTGTGTGTGTGTGTGTGTGTGTGTAAAGCAACATTAGTGGTTTACTTCTTCATCATCATATTACTGTGAAATGTAATTTTAAAATGTTCCATGTAACACCATCATAGAAAAAGTGTCTATATCAGTTGTATGGCAATGTTAGCATATGTCAGTTGTGGAAAGCTAAAGCTGAAACCAGAAACCATTGACGGTCATTGAAATTTGGCGACCTGTCTCGATGACAGGTGAATATAAAAATCGACAATGGGAAGTGCGTGAGTAATGAGTTAAACTTATCTCAAATTTGTGTGACATGACTGATGCAACTACCAATGAGAGCAAAGGATATTGGTGACAGATGGACAGTAAACACAGGAAATATATGAGAGGGTTACCTAGGCAACCAGAGCCTGGAATGTCTATGCGCAAACAACCGACTGTGACAAAGTAATGTGTGATCAGCGAATCTCTTTGTATAGCATATGCAGCTTGATACCTGACAATTACAGATGTAAATAGTTAGCAGCAAATAATCTCTTCCGAAACACTTTTCATGTGCATTTTGTCTAAGATTGAATTTAGCAACACACTGGAGCAGTAATCCTGGAAATGCTATTTTTGATTGTAACTGTCACACTGTAGTGCTCATGTATCAAGGCATTTTTACATGCTTATACACGCTGTACGGGCCGAATCTTGGGATTGTCTACCTGGCTGAAGAGATAGAGCTCTTGATCCAGTGGGGAGCTGATTTCGACCAGTCCAGCTGGGCTGGGCTGAGGCTGGTTGGGACTGACAGCTCTAATCCGGATGTTACCGAGATCAGCAATATACAACGTGCCATTGGAGCCCACAGCCAGAGAGGAGGGGGCTTTAAGACGAGCGTCACGGGCATAGCCTCCATCACCTGATAAGAGAAACAAAACAAGAAAGTAGACACTGTTTTTATCAACAAAATAGCACCAGTGAAGCCACCCAGGTTGCAAAACACACAGAACTAAACGTTTTAAAGAAGTAAAGCTGTCACAACTGAAGCTCTGCAAAATGTGAAGATCTCACAGTGAAGCTCAGACGTTTATCAGTTCGGCTCAGGATTTGGACTCCACTAGCTTCCCAATGGAGTGGATATGACCACCTTGATAGTGACCTCATCCTTATCAGACAGTGGTCGTAGGTGACTGAATGCATTCAAATGTTTGTGGTTGCACAGCAGGATAATGGCTGGGTGAAGGCCTTTAGATGCTGTCAGCAGTGGGTCCCAGGCCTCTGATGGGTTTGTGCAGACAGCAGGGTGGTGATTTATCTTGTGACAGCATGCGCATTATATTTTTTCTGTGTGCTTGTATGTGTGTGTGTGTGTGTGTGTGTGTGTGTGTGTGTGTGTGTGTCTGTTTGTATCTAGGTGTGTACTCACATATGTACGCATGTTCAAAGACACTGTGTGAGTGTTTACGGTGAAGGGACGGAAATGGAAAGCCTCTGAAGAGAGTAATCATCTGTTAACAGCAAGACATGATTGAAAATATGCAAAGTACAGCCCAAGAAATAGGGATGGTTACAGCCCATTGGCTTGTGGCATGGGAGAGACACTTCCCTCCATTTTGAATAGAAAAACGACAGATTTTTATGAGCAGAGTTCAATGATAAAATCACGTCCTTTGACAATTACAACAATAGCATGGCCTGATGTTCAAAAGAACATCTGCTTATTTGTTTGGCCTTTTCCCCTTTCCTTAATTACATTTCACGTGCCCTCCACGACAAACCAATCAGTAAAGACCTAAATGAACTTTTCCTTTCACCAGCTTATTCAAATATTAATGGATTTGAAAGGTTTCGACTGAAATTCATCAGATTTTTTTTTTTTTTTTGTGAAGAGGAAGAAGGTGTATTTGTGTGAATACAAATACATCCCTTTCCACACACACACACAAACACACTATCGACACAACCCGCATATTGATACTATTACAGGTTCATATTAATGTTCACTTACTTTTTGCAAGTGATGTTTCAGTAGCTTATATTGTCATCTCTTACATGAAGGCCACTGTCATAATTCTTTATTATGTTTCAAGGAGAGTCTGAACAAAATAATTTGGAGAGATTGGAAGTGGAGAAGGAAACAGTGCAGGAGAAAAGATAAAAGATGGATAGTTCTTCTAAAGCTCTGCTAATAAAATCCCTGGCCAGCAGGGACACACAGGCTGCAAGATTTAATCACTTTCTTTAAGACACACTGACTATTTGAATTCATGTAAGTTCTGTCAAAGCTTTTAAAACCTTCTTGTTTTTGGCTCCTTTAAATGTACTTCTAAACCAGGCCATGAGTGATCTGATCTGATCTGATTTTTAAGTACATGTTGTTTTTAATACTGTAATCCTGTTAGATATACAGTAATCTCACATTACTTAATCCTGCATTCAAATAACAAATGTGTGCGTGCGTGCGTGCGTGCGTGCGTGCGTGCGTGCGTGCGTGCGTGCATGCGTGCGTGTGTGTGTGTGTGTTGCCTGATGACCCACCAGAGAAGCAGTCACAGTTGGGGTCTATCTTACAGTCGCAGTCCGTGGGGGCTCCAGAGATAACAGATATCTCCCCGTTGGTTGATACCTGTGAAGTGTTCAAAAAACGCAATATCACACACGGGTACTAAACACTGCTGAGTATCTTTATTGACGAGAAAATAATGTTTGTATTGTCTTATCTTACTGGCAAGTAAGATAATTATTCCATTACATAACAACTCATATAGAAAAATTGCATCATTATGAAATAAGAGGAAAATGACGATGGTATACCGGCTGTGGAAACCACCTCTCCTTCACCAAAAACAACCTCAGATGATATCTCTGACGCATTTTTTATTTTATTTTAGGAAAAATAAACAGCTTATGTGATTTCAGTGTATAAGGAAAATAGTCCTGCCCTCCAAACAAGTTAACCTGGCTGACATGATTTGGAGTGGTTTAAATGATTCTGAAGACCATGCTCAAAGACTCATTTGAAATAATAATCTGACTTTTGGGTTTTTTATGATGTGAACATGTATCTATCAATCATACCAGAAATCAGTACATAGTGGTCAAAAATTGTCAAAGATGCTTTTTGGCCTTAAACAAACATACACTCAAAATCCCTGAAGATTTTCAGCTTTCCATTAAAAAAAAACAGAGACAGTGATTGCATTTTAGAATGCAATAGTTTGACTCCAAATACGGTTCCAAAATATGCCCTCACACAAAACAAGCTCTTACAATTGACGCAAAATTGAAAACAAATATAGGCCCAACAGAGTTTATATGAGATGTAATAACTTAAGTTCTAACGATTTGCATAGTCAATGACTTTCTGCTACAATACAAGATCAAAAAAAAAAAAAATATCCGACACGCATTAGTTATGCATGTGGGATACTTGATGTCAGGCCAAACGCTTGGCGTGCAAGCACTGGCTGGACCAACAGGAGAGCCTAAACTTTGTCTTGTAATCGAGGCACATTCACATTTGATAGGGCTTATTATACAGTACTGTAGAAACAGAACAAAACAGTTAAAAGTGGTTTCAGCTATGTAATTTAAATGAATCAATTTATTTGTGTGCCACTGACTGTAATTTTAAAATATACTATCAACATATCGCTATTAACAACTGAAGTACTGACTCAAGTTTTAAGTTAGTGCTTCTATTTCTGTTTTTAGATACTACAACTGCGAAAACTTTGTCCAATATTTACTTTCATCTATCCTCAGCACTTCCTTATAATTTATGAGCAAAAATATAGTGGCCAGTAGTCATGTTGAGCCATAATTACTTGCTCTGTTTGACAATGCTGAATTTGAAAAAGTTGAGAAACAGTTGGAACTAAGTCAGAGTGGTGTCGAGTAACTGGGAATGAAATGTTTCCCTACGGAAGGCTTCATCACACATGCACCACACTCTCATGTACAGTAAGTGTGAACGGAAATGTCAGACGGGCCACACATTAAAGACCTTATCCACCCAGTCCCCCACTCCAAAGTTCATTGAATGAATGGAGAAGTTCATTATCTGGAGGATTTTCAGCCAGCGAGTGACGTGGTTGCTGTCGTGGAGTCTGGCACAAAACCACAAGAGCACATAAGGGTCATTCCAACATGACTGAATTCAAAAAGATGTTTGAATGAGCCTCACTGGAGAAACAGTGAAATTATGTCTGGTGTTTATATGGAAAAATAAAAGTTACATCCATGTGAAGAGCCACTGTGGCGTTAAAAAAGTGGGATTTGGAGATGAACAGTTTGTATCAACATATTTGATAAGAAACAATGAAAAAAAAAAAGTTACTGCCAAAGACATTTGTCAAAATGATTGTGTTTACTCAACTGGTAAAAGAAGTACTGAGTCTCTAGAGAAAAATATAATTTTGCCCTGACTTAGGTTTGTAGCTTTAATATTTGATGTACAAGATATATGTGTTTTAATGCTCCCTCAAATATTGGCTAAACTGAAATACTGTTTTATTCCTATTTTCATGTCTGATATTTCGATTGTGTCAATATATGCTACACATATTTCATAATCAGGGATGTTTTGCAACATAAAAGAACCACAAGAAGACATATATAGGTGAGCATAAACCTGATTGTTGGAGATGACAGATATCCTCGCTTGAATCCAAAGAACATTTCCACTGAAATGAATAATTAACTGCCTTGTGGTAAAATAATGCTGTTCAACTGGATTGGTATTAAGTTGAACAAACATTATACTTTAAGAGTATACCCTGATTCTTCAGGCACAGAAAAGGCCTCCTTCTTATTTGAACTCAACAAAGTTGACAGTCTTTTGCCATGGTCACCAGACAATGACTTGGAATATACTTCAAGCTGTAAAGAAATCCCTCATAAGGCAAAAAAAACAAAACAAAAAACAAACATATTCAACCTTCCTTAAAAGACAGATGATACGTCCAAGGACTTAATTGGGTTTAAAGAGTCCCTCTTCATTGTCTACATGGAAATTTAATGCATTGTTGTACTGTTTCACAAATCATTGCAATTAACTGACTCCACCAGTGTTTATGGTTATTGCACTCGAATGTATCTCCTTCTAAACAAAGAGTTATATGCTCGTATCCGCATTACACAATTTTCATGGTTTAGTTTTGACAGTTTTCAAATGGGTTGCACATTGAAACCAATGTCAGAGACCTTCATCATTTATGTTTTTGCGGGTGGTGAATGTGAGAAACAAGTTCATCCAAATTTCTGTGTGACTGATTCTGAGAGGCTTGATAAATGTGGACCCAAAAACCGTTGAAAATGTAAAATGTGTCATAAACACAATAAATGCAGCAGTATTTAGTTTGAGGTCATTTATGTTCCTGTCTACATGCACATGAACAGCATGTTGCTTCTATCCACCAAGGGACTACTGATCGAGTCTGACAGGCAGCATCTTTCAGTACAGGTGTCCAAATGCTGCAGGACTGTGATAGCAGACAATTCTAGCAGAAAGCTCCTAAATTAAGAGCAAAACTGGATTATTTTATCTTGGAGAGAGTGAGAAGTAGTCGCAATATATCATTACTTTTAATTAGACTGAAAATGACATTGCTGACACTTGACCATTAGGCTAATTGCTCAAGGATGTCTTGCGATGGGCGCTATCTCTTAAACAAGTTGAAAAATTGAAACCTGAAGACTGATGAGTGAAAGACTGACCTGCTGAATGCGGTTGATGCGCCTCTCATCAGTCTCGGCAATGAACAGGGTGCCCAGGTGAGACAGGGCAATGGCCTTGGCAGCTTCCAGGGTGGCACGAACCGCTGCGCGGCTCACCAGGTGGTGGTCAATACCTGGAACCTGGCAGTGGATTGGACGGCCAGCCACGATACGCACCTGGAGACTTTCTGATACCTAAAATAAAGCAGCAGAAAATACTGTTAATCATATATGATGATGTTATAATTCATATATAACATCATCAAATTTGCAATTTTTTTTGCTTGAAGTCTTGAATTTTGGTGGACATGTTTTTGGGTCTGCAGCAATTTTAAATGCCATTTTTTTTCAAAAACAACCACTACAGAGACTGTTGATAGTGAGTTATCATTTTGACAAGGGTTTTTCTGTTTTGTTTTGTTTTTATTTTATTTTATGTAAACAGTGTAAACATTCGCTCCAAAATAAAAAAAAACTGCAGTTTGCGTAAAAAATTCCTCTGTCTTCTTGTGCTTCCACATACACACTTAATTAGTTTCACCGGTTCAGTGGCTCATTAACGGCAATCACCTGGCAGAAACTCGATGCAGTTAGACATGTAGACATAATCAAGAGGAACTGCAGTCCAACGATCAGAATGGAGAAGAAACTTCGTGGAGTCACATTGAATGTGGCATGGTGCCAAAATTGCTGAGCTACTAGGATTTCTATAAATGCTGTTTATAAAGAATGGGCTGCAAACAAACAAACAAACAAACAAACAAACAAACAGTGAAAAGCTATTCTATAGGTGAAAAGCTCTAGCTAGCTTGAACTGGTAGAACAATGGAAATAAGCACTTGTCACAACCAAGGAGTGCAGATGAGCATCTCTGAGCCTTGGAGCTGACAGGCTTTAGCCGCAGCAGTAGCAGCAGACCACACCAGGTGTCAGTCCTCTCAGCTAAGAACAGCTCAGGTCACCCAAAATGGACGGTGGAGGAACAATCTTTCATGGTTTTGAATTGGTGGGGACACGAAAGCATGAACTTGTCCTGTCGTGTGTGAACAGTTCGTCCTGATGGGGGTGGTGAAATGGTGTGCCGGGTTACTTCTCGGTGCACTTTGGGCTCTACTGTACCAATCAAGAATCACTGAAACATTCCTGAGTATTTCTGCTGATCCTGTTGTCAGTTTATGACAACATCACAGTTCTGTATTTGATCCTATGATTATAAACCTTTCAATTGTTAATATTGCGAGTAAACGTTTGTATAAGGAGTTGCACCTAACTGACATTTGTACAGTTTGTTTAATGACAAACACACTCAAGTAGTCCATGTGGTCAGTAAGTAAGCCCTGATCCACTGTTGGAGGGTTTTAAAACCAATCGTACTCCTGCGAATCGATTTGGGATGGCAACTAATATGATGGATCATCCAATGCAACACGCAAATAATGTGGAAGATGGTGAGGGAAGTTTTTTGTGAAAAGGGCAAAGTGGAACCATCCTCTAATGGACTACTCTCCATAGGATCAAGTGTAGTGTCACAAAGCTGACACCATCTCATCCTATTTTAAGCATGACAATGAGTTGAATTTATTTAAATGCCAATCTAACAGAGCATCTTTGCCATGTGGTGCAACATAAGATTCACATCATGAAGGTCTTGCCTACAAATCTGCAGCAACTGCATGTTGCTATCGTGGCAATATTGACCAACAGTTTTAAGAAACGTCTCTAGCACCTTGTTGATTCTATACCTGGAAAAATTAAAGAAACTCTGATGGAAAAAGTGGTCCAACTCTATTGGAACGCAGCGTACGTAAAAAAAGAGAGTGTATTGTGCCATTTGAATAAAAATGCATTTTAGTCTACAATTCACTGGAAAACGTGTTGTGTATGGATACCTGTAAGACAATGTTGTTGTCCAGGATGTAGAGGGAGTTGTCCAGAGGGTTGACGGCAAGGTCCGTTGGCCACTCCAGACGCACCTGTGTGAACAAACACCATCAATACAGTAACTGTATTTCTATCAAAAATGGGAACAAAAGAACAAGAAAGTCTTGGTGGCAATCACCGTCAGGACTCAATTGCAGGTGATACAAATAATATCTACTTAATAACATAGCATTAGGCCTCCTGACCCCTTCCACCCATGCAAAGGTCAGTGCCAGGCAGGGAGCTTTCCATGTGTTTATTCAAGAGTCACACCGACTCGCCTCGGCACTGATCCAAATGTCAGCCAATAACCATGATCGCTGCCTGCTCAAATAGCACACCCTATCCGCTAACACTGTGGGGGTCAAAGACAGACCAACCCACAACAGCGCAAAGCCACTCACATCACTCTCTCTCTCTTTATTCTCTGCCTCCCCCCAACACACACACACACACACACGCACGCACGCACACACGCACGCACGCACGCACACACACACACACACACACACACACCAGGAGCTCTGTCGACTATGGAGGCAAGATGGTGCGTCAGGAGGGATGAGTGAAGTGACTGATGACTGTGAGGATGGATTGGTAAATAAATGGATCATGTTAAATTGCCACTGACATGTCCAATTATAGGCTCTGTCAAACGAGAGAGACGAGGGTTCAGTTTAAAATCCCACTTTAAGAGGTAGAGATTCATCATGCAGGACTCACCCTGTCTATAGCCAGAGAAGACACATCAAATCGCAGCTACTCGTGATATAAACTTTGTAATCTCCACTTTGAATTAAGTTCAGCCACACACACAGTTGCACTGGATGATTTAAAGTCATAATGACATATACGATACAATACAATAGTAGTCTTCAAGATGTGTGAATTTATGGTTCTGTCCATGTTGGTAATTTAATATATGCAATATCTGTGTGGACAGCCACTAAAAAAATCAGTGTCACTTTAGCACTTACAAGGCACAGAGGAGGTTAACTGGCTGGTTGGGAGGATGTTGTTAGCTATTGATTTGTACCGTCTGTGGTTTGAGGCCATCGTGCTGTATGTGAGTGACTCCGTGCTGTGATTAAAACATGGGGTCATGTATGAAGGGCTGTCATTACAGGACCACAAGCTGCTGACATGGGTATTTGCCATCACTGCGCCTGGACCCGTTACAAGAGAGTTAGTTAATAAAACTACTGAAGAAGTGGATTACAGAGGCATTCTTCCTAACAGCCAGCAGAGGGCGACTCCAGTGGTTGCAAAAGGAGTCCGATTGTGATGAAGTTACTCAGTAAACGTTTTCCTAATGTGTGTATGGCCCCAAGTGATAGTTTCAAATCCTCTTCAATACAGCAGTTTGTTAATTTTCAAAATTACAGTGCAATTTTGGATAAACAGATGATAAAGCAGGTACTGATTTAGAGCATGGTTACCATGTGCTTGACGAGCTTCTCGGCCACAGTTAAACCTCATGACCACATATGGTCACCTCAGTGAAAACCCAAAATGGCAACAATCAAAATACTAAACTTGCAGCTTCAAAATACCACAAACTGATGGGTGACCTTAAATGTGGCTACGCCCACTTTTTTATGCAGGGTGACTCAGGGTGCAGGTGTTGAAACAACATGAATTTAAACCAATATCTTGTGGCATAAGTAATAATTTTAGTAATGCTATGTGTCAACATAAAAGGACTGGAACAGGGTTGGTTGAAAAGGAGGAAAGAGGACATCTTATACCAATGTGTGCACGATTGCATTGAAATTTTCTAGTCAAAAGCATATCATCAAAAGTTGAAATTATGCTGAGTTATACCTCACCAGAACAGTGCAGAACCCATTCAAAACATAGCTTCCTGAAGAGGGCTGATTGCATGTCTGTTTGCGAGGACTACCTGTAATTTGTCATAAAAACAAAAGCTGTTCTAGAATCATATTGACAGGCTGCCGAGAAAATTCCTACCTTAATAAGCCATGTTCGATTTACAGAGCTTACAGAGAGACATAAAATACTGTTTAAATCAGGTTAGGTTATCTGCTGTTACTTTGGCTTAATACAACCTGTATCACTGACCACTTGTTGGGTCTTTTCGCAAAAGTTAATGGATATGATCTGAAAAATAAAAAAATTAATCACTCGATGACTGCATGTTCAGTCTGGTAGATGTACTAACGAAAGTGGCAATATAATTTCAATGCATTTTCGCAATTATTGTCATTTAAAGAGAATTTTACAAAATGTTTAGGCCACAATACCCAACATTATCTGTCACGACAGCAACCGAATATTTACATGCTGCATTCAATTTAATGTTGGCCTGCGTTTCAAGTCTTCTGTGTAACTGAGGTGAGCAATATGTTAACAAAATTACAGTAATCTTGGTTAGTCAGCGCATGCGTTTGAATGAACACATTTCGTACTAAAGTTTGAACTGCGGTATGTTGGGATCTAGCCACTAAACAAGAATAATCAATCATGTGGTACATTAAATTTCAAATAATAGGGGGAAAGGGAAACAATGGCTCTGTTATTTTCATTGACCTTTGCAATTAAATTCACAACACATATTTCGACATCATGTACAGGTGAAGAGAGAGATTTTAATAGCTGGGCCATGTTTTACATTGCAAAAGGTCACTGATAAAACCATCATAGTAACGATGACGGAAACAATCCACATGTTAATGAATGAAATACATGATGAGGAAAGTCACTCCACTTTCATTGAACGCAGGTGTGTGTGGGACAGTTCCTTACTTTGGAATGACACAGGGGATCGGCATGTCATTCACACCGCCAAGGAATGGCCGCTTACCAGATTATTCAAAATGTAATCATATTGATTGCATTGTCCAAATCGTAATACTCATTTAGTGACACACTTGCCAAATTTGACATGGGCGGTTTCCCAGACAACCAGACAGACAGACAGACAGACAGACGGTAGATGAGGGATAGTTGGATGATAAAGGA
>CAAKHG010016099.1:0-10884 GCA_901007715.1 Dactylopterus volitans | reverse complement strand
TGCTGTGTCCGCTGTTGGCTGGGCAGATGTCTGTGAGTTGTATCTCTATCTATCTATCTATCTATCTATCTATCTATCTATCTATTTCTGAACCTGTAATGACGAGTTAATGATGTTCTTCTTTCTTTCTTTTTTCACTTTCTCCATAGATTCACGATGGCCTTCTTGTCCATGCTAGTGAAGCCAACACATCCAAGAGGAGGCGCTGCGGGTTTGTCATTAGATATGTTCCTGCTTCTGCATATCCCATTCAGGTGAGACAAGCCTGAGCTCTGTTAATCTTTCTTTTTTCATTGCCTTGAACTTGCACTGCTTATTTATCTGGACTCTTTACGTTCATTTTCAGGATCCTGACCGTCCCAGGAAATTTCAAGCTACAGTGCTGGTCAGTGGAGCAGACCACTTCGATCACTTTTCCAACAAAAGCACATGAAACCTCTTGCACGAACTACTTGTAAAACAAGTAATACTTTTGCGAATTTCTTGTTTCTGAAAAATACAATGTATTCAAAAAAGTAGACCTGTATAGTTTTAGCCATGTTGTATTCTGCTGCATTGTCTGTGACTTAATCATTTGTGGACATTATATATAAATATATAGGTGCAGATTTCATTGGACTGTTTCATAGATCTTTGAAATAAATATCAAAATAACGAGACATGTCTTGTATTTGTCACCTCAACCAAGATTTGCAAAAGCATTTAGGACTTAAATTTAAAGCTTTACCAATGGGAAACTAATGAAATAAAATGTGTTTATGAAAATGTGCAGAATTATTCAAAAACATGATGGAGGGCACATGTTTTTCACTTGTGATTTAAAAAAGATAACAGTAGTGTATAGTAGAGAGAGAACTGTCACTATGTATAACTTAAAAAAAAAATTTAACACAAGAGGGACGAAGAGGATTGTTTCTTAGAGATGAAAAGACTTTTGTTTCTATTGTCACGTCCTTCATGCTTCTGGTTGACATCATTACCCTCCATGACTGTCAAGAGCTGCACCCACAACAGTTGCTTGTTAAATTGCACTCGCTGACAGTTACACTGACGGAGTGACTAGCAGCACATAAGCATCTCAGTTGTGTCTTTTTCTCCTCATTTCCTCTGTCAACATCCTATTCTGTATTTTCATATCTTCCATGTCGTCTGATCTGAGAACGCTAAGCCAGAATCTTGCTCCATATAAGTGGCTCATTGTAGATTAGACCCTCAGTTACTTAAGTCCTCTTTACACTGGCCAAAAAAACTCACTGAATCCCGCTCTCATCAGTATTTACTGGCTTCACCTCTCATCAGCAGTTTAATAAACATGTCCCCCTGTGGACATCTTAATTTGATACTGCATGCATCAACAACCATGTGAAATGGCATCATGCTGGCATCTTAGCCTGTGTGTAGCCTCTTTGTCATCCTAGACTCATCCGTCATCATTCAAGCAACACCCAAGCATCCTTCACTCTCCACTGAGTTTGTAGTTTAAAAGATAGACTAAAATACAAGATTCTTTATATATATATCTATATAGATATAGATATATAGATTATATATATATATATAGATATAGATATATATCTATATATATCTATATATCTATATATATATATCTATATATATATATATATATATAGATATATATATATAGATATATATAGATATATATAGATATATATCTATATATATATAAGTATCATTGGCCTCTATGCCATGTTTTAGTGTTGAATACTGCCATGTTTTGCGTTGTGTTCTTGACATCACCAAAATGATTATGTCAAACATGACTCACCAAAAAAAAATAAATACAAAAAAAACCCCCAAAAAACCAGAAACACACACTCTCAGCTGCTGTCAGTTATACCTGGCACTGCTGGTAATGTGAAAGGAGTCAATCACTTATTTTTAGCAGGTCCAACCACTGCATATACCTGCATATACCCTCTAATTTTATGACTACAAGTCAGTGTCCCATTAAAATGACTGTGCAGGTGTTACTTTAATGTCAGATAGTTACCTTCAATGCTCAATAAAGCCAATAAACATATTAAGAAAATGAAACCACTATATCGAGTGATTCGATCCTCATCTCCGGCAGAGCGTGTTAAACGATACTGAACCTGATTGCTCCTGGGGGCAGGTTGACGCCTTGCATGGTAGCCTCCACCATCAGTGTGTGAACGTGAATGTTAATGAGGACATGATTGTGTTAAGCACTTTGAGTACCGTCAAGGTAGTTTCTGTAAATGTTCCTGCTTTTGTGAATGACTTAAAAATGAAGCAAGTCAGCAGTTTGTTAGGTCCACATGTTTATTACTCAATGCATCAGGATTTAAAATTCAAACCACACACATATTTAAGGGGGCTTGAAAAGTCTTCAGTCTCCACTTTAACACAATAAACTGCATGTTGTAAGACACTATTAGTGTTGGCGTGCAATTTCTTTCCAGAACAATTTCAAGCAAGTTTCAGAGTTTCTTTAACCATGACACCAATCCCATCAAAAACTTTATGGATGGGAGCCTTGCACATGAAGGCGCAGGTGGTGACCAGCTTATTTTTGACATCAACATGTGCTTTCTCCACATCTGTATTCACATGTTTGCAGCCCATCGCCTTCAGGGTCTCAGCTGTCTGAGCGTGTGGCCACCTGAAGAATACAAGAGCGAAATTTGGCAATTAATAAATCACACTACGTCCGATGATGACAAATAATCCCATGTTCACTCACATTTCACACTCTTTGTCCTGTCCGACGGTGACCTCACAGCCGGGCAGGACTTTGGCAGCGAGGACGGGGGAGATGCAGCACATGCCAAGCGGCTTGCCAGCTTTATGGAAGGCTCTGATGAACTTCTCCAGATGTGGCAGGATGGTACAGTCCTTATTCTTCACAGCCCAGTCACTCAGGTTCTTTGCTACACCAAAACCTCCTGAACATGAAAACACAAAAGAAGGATAATATGGCAAAAAAAAAAAAAACAAAGAGAGAGAGAAAGAAAGAAAGAAAAAGTGGAGGTGAAAAAGGAGTGGTGAGGATGACAAACGCAGTATTATATTTGCATCTAATTCAGTCTTACCTGGGATGATGGCAGCATCAAATGTGGACACGTCTATCTTGGCCAAATCCATGACATCGCCCCGGGCAATACGGGCACTTTCCTGCAGCATGTTTCTTCTCTCCTCTGTTGGCTTCCCCTCACAGTGATTGACAACGTGCATCTGATCTGCATTTGGAGCAAACATCTGCACCTGGAAAGTGTGAGGAGGGTAATGAATAATGTATAGACGAGCATAAGGCTCTAGAGCAATAGGAGCCAGTCTCTTTCCAAAGCCGTGTCTCAGTGTGTTCAGGTTACAGCAGCTTTGTAGTATGATAAAAGATCTGGGCTGAATCTTCAATTCAATTATACTTTATACTTAATTATACTTTATTAACCCCTAGGGAGGGTTCCCTCAGGGAAATTAGCTTAGTATCTTGCCAGCATTCTTTAAAATAATATGTTATCCTGGTCTCTGGTGGAACTGAACTTACATTTGCTCCAGCACGACTCAGATGGACAAGGACAGCAGAGGCCTCGTGGATCTCGGTGCCGTCATAGACTCCACAGCCTGAGAGAATAACCGCGACGCGCTTTGCCATGGCTCCTGTAAGACAGGCGCGCAGGGTACATACTGCATCTACATTGATATTTCCTCAGAGTTTTCTTCCCCATTTTGCATCTTAAACTGCTCTTCTGTCTCCCTGAAGCGCATCCGAACATCTGCGCACCGGTGGCGAACTGCCTGTAGCACATAACACAAACACCCAGCCGAGGTGACGGAGGCGCCTCGGGAGCATTGCGGTTGTCAGGTCTGCGCAGGGATAATGAATAAATACAGTGCTCAAAGACGTGCCCCAACACCTCAGTATTTACCTCGTGTATTTTGCAGTGGCACTTGGCATTCTACGAATAGAGGAGACACGCTTCCTCTACAAATACACAGAAATGCTGATCAAGTATAGAAAGCAGGAGTAAATACATTCGCTCACCTTGTACAGGTAAACACAGTAACTGGTCTGGCTGTGCGACGTGCGTGATGATGGCGTCCAGCCGAGGCTTTGCTGGCTGAAATTCTGAGGAAGTCATTTTATAGTCCCGCTTGTCTCCTCCCACACCTCAAGGTCCAAAAGGCTGGATTCATGCATGTCGATGGAAACCAGGAACACGGTTGGATTTCGGTAAAAAGTGATGAGTCACTCCCCCTGGTTACTTTGTTGCCCCTGCACAATGCAACTGACATCATTACACAGGCTTTTGAACGTTCTTTGTGAGAGGATATATGCGTTTTGTTTTCTCCCCAAGTAAAATAATCTGATAGATAAAGACCTAAGGAAAGGGAAATAAAGCATGAGGCTTGGTCCTCAACCTAGACCGTTAACTTTGTGTCATGGCACCAACATTGCTGGAGACATGAATAACGCAGATAAGCAATCATATTACCTTAACCTGCTCTATCTTAACTTAACTAACTTCGTGGGACGATTAAAAAAAAAACGTTATTGACGTTATTGAATACTTCCAGAATAGCTTCCATCA
Organism: Dactylopterus volitans; assembly: GCA_901007715.1. NCBI lineage: Eukaryota > Metazoa > Chordata > Actinopteri > Syngnathiformes > Dactylopteridae > Dactylopterus > Dactylopterus volitans. Next base: position 6,310 of record CAAKHG010016099.1, on the reverse strand, counting down.
AACAGAAGTAAGCCTAAATGATCTGCGTGAAATGTCACCCGTGTTGGCCTATTCATTCATTCGTCGATTTGATTTTTGTTGCAGATGCGCTCCGTCTCCGTGGAAGCTTGTTTCCGCCTCAGTGACGCATGTGCGATTTGTTTTGTTTGTTTTTGTTTTGGTCTTGTGTAGTTTCCCCTCATGCGCTGACGTCACACACGACCGTATAAAGCGAACAACTTTTTCAGCCGCCTCCACTTCTTCATTCAGCTCTGCCATGGCTCAACGCCGCTCGCTCCACATGTCCGTGGGCATCCTGGGCATCGCTGGAGGTAGGTTTGTATTTTATTGTGGAACTTACAACTTGCTTTTGAGGCAGTTTAAACGCCACAGTGACATAATCATATTGATAGAGCTTTACAGAGCACGTTGAACGAGTGGAAACCTACAAAACTAAACACTTTGCAATTAGTAACTAAATGCCTTGTTAAGTTAAATTTCAGAAATTTCAAAAAACTATTATAATAATGTTTTAAGTTTGAGTTGCATAAAGTAAAGGTAAGATCAGCCAAACTGAACAGTGATATGAAAAGCAGCTCAAAAAACTGCTGTAGATAACTGGTTTAACAGCTATATTAGCAGTGTAGGCCGAATATATCACAATCAGAGTTTCTCTGTCCATTGTAAAACATGCCTTCATTTGCATTAATATGCAAAAAAGCGAACTGTAGCAACATGAGCTTGTTTGAGTTAATTGGTATGATGAGTTTTGCTCTAATCTGTAGGTTCTCTCCTGCTGCTGGTGAACAATTATGCCAGCTCCCTTGAGAAAAGCTTCATCCCATATACCGCACTGGGGATCCTGCTTCTCATCATTGCTGCCCTTTTAGCTTATTCAGGTTTGTTAGGACTTTTTTTTTTCCATTGGCTAAGTGGTAAACATATACTTCAGTTTAACTGCTATTATTTATGGAGCCGTGTTCATCACCTTAGTTTGAAGGCTGCCTCTGTCTTGCTGTCTCCTTCTCCGTCAGGTATCCGTTGCAGCATGCCGCATGCCCAGCTCTTCTCTTCCCTGTGTCTGGCTGTGTCTGCTCTGTGGTGCGGTTCCAGCCTGGTGTACATCCTGGCAGGTCAGGGTGTTCTGCAGCCCACAGAGCTGAGGTCGTCTTTGGTCCCTGGCCTGGCAGCTTTTACCTTGGCCCTGTTTATCATAGGCAACGTAGCTCTCATAGGAAACAAGGCAGTTTTGTTTCTCATAGCCCTCAGCATTAGTTTAGCTTGTGCCCATCAAATCGCTGCTCTGTCCGCAACAGGTTTCGGCCAATCTGCGACAGCTGCAAACTATCTCCTTGTTTGTCTTGTGGGCGGCTACTTTGGATTTGGGCGACTCTTGTCCACCATCACTCATGGTAAAGTGGAACTTCCAGGATGTGGCCCAAGGAGAAAAGCTGACCTGAAAACAGAAGTGAAGCAGCAGTGTGGGCATTCAGGGTCGGTGGGTTTGGTGATGAACTTGCTTTCAGCGTCAGTGGTAGCCTGTCCGCTGTTAGGGGTGGTCCCTCAGCTCTCGGCTGGCCATGTCCCCTGGCTGTGGACAGCTGGAGTCTTCCAGCTTGGAGTGTGCATCCTTTCCTACCGAGACATGGACACCTTAGGTGCTACTTTTTATGGCTTCACTGCTATGCTTAAATTTGCAGAGGGCTACAGTGCTCTCCTATCACTTTACTCAATCGAGCCTGTCTCTCCCGTTCCCTTCCCTGTTGTCTTCTCTGTGCTTTTCTTCATCCTGGCTCTGTTTAGTTGTCAGAAAAGCTTGCTGGAAGGGCTCTACCAGCTACTATTTGTAGCCTATTGTATCGCCATCGCAGCCCAACCTCGAGGCTTCTTCCAGGAAGGCACTCAGGTTGTACAGGCAATTATATTTGTAGGCTCTGCCAGCATGCTTTTAATTACAACATTCAATAGGGTATCCATGGAAACAATCCCCACTGGGCAGAGCATTTTCAAATCTCTAGTAAGCAAGATGAGGGGTCTCACTCTCAGAGCCCGTGACAAGGAGCTCCATACTCCTCACCTGGGCTACTCCAAATACGCAGATGCAGAGGTGTTAGGCCACGCCTGCAGTGTGCTGGCTGCCTTTGCTATCACAGCCACAGTTGATGACAAAGATCCATTGTCTGTGCTAGTTCTCCCCTGGGTGGTGGTTGCTGGGGGAGCTCTCCAGCTGCTCTGTGGCTCAGTAGCTTTCTCTCGAGGTAAAACCTTTGAGAGCACAGTATTTATTCTCTACGGAGTGATGTGGACAGTGTGGGGGTTGACAAGATACGGAGGTCTGTATGCTGACATCAGAGGCTTTAATGTGTCTGTTGGGATCATCAGCTTCATGCTATTTAACTGCTTAGTAACGGCTGCAGCGCTGTTTCTAAATGTTGCCTGGTTCGCTTATGCACTCACCTTCCAGCTCATCCTCATTAGCTTCCTGCTGGATGCAGTTGGTGCGCTGCCTTATGGGTTTGACATAGGAGTCACCATCATCTTTGGCCTTGTCAGCTTTTATTGTTTTTTGGTTCACCTTTTCAATAGCACCTTCCAGTCCCCACAGATCCCCTCAGGAAAACCTTTAATAAGGCTGAATGGGGTGGGGGGTAGGGCAGATATCTGTCCACATGTGCCAGCCCGAAAGGCCACGTCTGTCCAGCAGATTGCAGGTAAGAATGTACGAAAAACTGGATTTTATTTTTTTTTAATGAAATATGATGAATGAAACATGACGTGAGTTCAAGTTTTCCTCCTTTGGTATCCTTTCCTCTGCAGAAATTATGAAAAATGGTGGCATATGTGGAATGCCTACAGACACCGTCTATGTGCTGGTGGCAGCTTGCAACAGGCCTGACGCAGTTGCCAAAGCCCACAAGTGAGTTTGGGGGGAATGGTCATGAATATTGCACATTTTTTTGCAGTCATTTATAGATCTGCTTAAATGACTCTGTACTTGCCACATTTGACTCCAGGGTGAAGAAGCAGGCGCAGGACCGACCCATGTCCCTGTGGATCTCATCCATCAAGCAGCTTGAACCAGTCCGACACCTCCTGAGCCCGGTGCTCCTGGACTTCATGGATGCCGCATGGCCCTCCTCTATCAGCATGGTTGTACCCAGAGGTAGGTGTGGGTTTAATGATGTTTGCAAATACATGCATAAACTTGTGTTTGCCTCATATTAGGTGTGGTGGGAGAAGTTTTCCCTGAAGGGTTTCTAACAGAAAAGCTTTAGAAAGCCAGGTGACTTAGTGACAACAACTGTATTCAGAATCAGCTAATAACATAATGTTCATACTTAATGTAACATCAAATTAATGTGACATTCAAATGTCATAGTATATGAGATTTGTGTACAAGATTAGCTAGGTTTTTTCAGAGGTGGTGGGAGTGGGTGGGGGGGTGTCACTTGTCATGTCCAACAGATTAAGAATGCTGAACGAGAGGGAACACAACAACAGTTACCAACTGCAACAGTAGCAAAAACATACTGTATGTGGAATGACCTCAACATTATTTTCCTTAACATTAATGCAACATTAATGCAACATTAGAGCACTCTATTGTGTGTATGTGTTTGTGCGTGCGGGCGCGTGTGGGCGGGTGGGTGCAGGGTTCTAAAGTCAGGGACTAGTTCACTGCACATGGCAGTCACCTGGCCCTTGCAGAGCCCAACATCCCCCAGCACAAGCAGAGCCCATGGCCCCTTGTACCCAGGATCTGGACCAGTCCCCTGTGAAGTAGACCATGCATTAATAGGCAATAGGTTAGTAGGTATCGTGTTAGTGGACAGTACCCTCGTAGGCAGTATATTTGTTGGCAGTGCAAGAAGGCAGTCCAAAATACAGCCACAGTTCACTCTAAGAGCAATAAATGATGAATAAATTGATTAAACACAAAACTGTCACTCAGGGCTCAGAACAATTTGGTTAGGTTTAGGAAAATAACATAATTATTATTATTTAGATTCAAACTTTCACAAATTAGGAAGTCTTTAGGAAAATGTATTTCATGCAGGCTATTTTGAGTATCTTCTCTTTCTCGCGCAGGACCATGGATGGACACCTTTGGTTTAGGAGATGCTGCAAAATACATAGGGACGCCACAGAGCATTGCTATCAGGATCCCTGACTGCTCTGTGGCCACACACCTCATTCATCTGGTAATGCCTGTGTGTATGAATGACCGCATGTTTTAAAAGGAATTGTACCTCATAGTAGACAGTTTGGTTAATATACAAATTTTTGCAGGTAGGGCCCATTGCTGTGACCTCAGCCAACCCTACAGGCGAGGCTGACACAACTCACCACAACCAAGTTTATGCCAAGTTGGGTGACAAGGTGACAACATTAACTCTGCTTTATCAAATACACAGAGCACTGCAGCTCTTGCTTTTAGTCAAATTTATTGTGAGTTATATGTGCATTTTGCTTGGTTAGGTGGACGGAGTTTTATGTGATGGGCCCTCCCCAGAGAACATTGCCTCAACTGTGGTTGACTGCACAAAGATTGAAACTGGACACATTGGTTTCTTCAGAGTGGGTCTCATTCCTAAATTCAAGGTAAGAGAATATCTCATCTTGCCCAGTTCCACTCTCTGATTTTATATATACATATGCTAACACTCAGGTTTTGTCTGTGTGCTTGGAAGGTTCTTCAAATTTTTGAGGAGGTTCAGAGGCGGCACGGACAGGGGCAGACAAATCTTGCTTTTGAATATGATCGAGATGACGAGACCAACAAACTCTCAGCAGATGAAAACTCACCAGAGTCAGGAAGAGGATCTGGAAACTCAACACCATCAACAGAGAGTCGTCCATAGAAATGAATCAGCGTCAATGAGCACAGATTGCTGCTAGATCACTGGCACTGGAGAACCCCTTAACATTTTTCTTGTGTTGTGGCCAAACTGGTGTTTCTATCATGGCTGTTTATCTGAAGTTTATATGGATCATGTATTATATGCACGCAATGCTTTATTATCTGAAATATGACTGTTTGCACTGGATATTTAACGTATTGATGTTTTGTGTGTAAATGTTGATATTTAAATAAAATCCTATACATTTTTTTAAGTGCAATAAAGTGGTATTTTAATATGCTAATGAGTGTAACTCATGAGTTCTTAGCCAGGCTTTCAGAATATAATCATAAAATGTGTGTGAATGTGAAAAATTATTACAATGAGGCACTGTTCTTAAATTTTTATAAAAAAAAGTGGAATTATGATTTTTAATAATAATTCATGAATCATTTACCGATGGATAGTAGTTAGGTAAACTGTTGAACTGTGAACTATATCCATATATATAAAAATTAGTTTGCCAGTTTGACTAAAGTCCTCCCTCAGTATGATACAGTTCAATTCAATTTTATTTATACGGCACCAAGCCATAACAGATGTTATCGTGTCAATTTTTTAAAATTAGAGCAGGTCTAGCACATGCTTTTTATAGTTTATAGAGGCTACAAAATGTTCTCTTGAGCAAAATATAGGTCAGGTCGGTGCCAGTTGTATTGAAAAAAGTGGGGGAACCATATATTTAGCCCTTATATACTGTTTGGGTCAGATTTGACCGATTGTGAGATTCGACAGCAGTAAAAATGTCCTTAACATCATTCTTTTTGCCTGAAATTTGATGACTTTTCCTAAAGTGACTCAACATATGCAAAAATGAAAATGTTTTAAAATGTTGTACAAGTTTTTGTACACTGAGGCTGTTTCAGATCAAATTTGAACAGTATTTATTGACATGGATTTTAGGTCTACCAGTGAGTTACAAATCAAGGCAAATAGTGTTTTTTGGGAATCTTGAAGCTGTGAAACTATACAGGCCATGGTGGTGTGTATTTTTTATGGGACAGTGGTGACAGAGTTCAAGGGTGTTCCTCAACACTGACACAAGAACTTTCTGTGTTACCACCACATTTTCCCACGTTCACCTGCTGGTCACTGACGAGGCATAAGGGAATCTGGAAACAGTGAAATCCTAAAACAACATAGGAATGATTATGTGCAGTATGGTGCAAAAAGGGAACAGAAGTCATCCAGAGGTTGGAGGGTGCACAGACAAAAGATCTGCGCCTGCAAGCACAAGCGCCAGCAATGTAATAAAACAATCTACAAAGTAACAAATTTGAATCAGATTGGGCAGGGAGGGGGGTGTTGGTGGGAGGTTCATAACATAAAAGTACATGAGATGCCATTTCAGTGACTGACATCATGGCAGCAAGGCTTGATCTGACCCTCCAAGATGAGGAGGTTGCTAGGGACTTTGAGGGAGGGGGGGG
>CAAKHG010016097.1:0-28982 GCA_901007715.1 Dactylopterus volitans | reverse complement strand
TGCTCTTCCGATCTAAAAAAATAACCTTTGCCGCCTCCACCATCTTGGCAGTGGCGTCGGCCAGCAGCTTGGCGGCGGACAGCAGCTTGCGGGAATTCTCCAGGTCCGACTCCCCCTCTGCGTCCATCTTGATGGCGTTGACCAGGTCAGACGTGGCCTGGGCGAGGATACGAGCCTGGCGGACCATTTCACCTGGTAGGTTTAATGAGAGGGAAAGAAAGAGAATGAAGTGCTTCAAGGAAAATTCCACCCTCGGTGCTGCCATTACAGACAGGCACTGTATGAACAGCCTGTGATATTCGGTGCATTTCAGGACAGTTATTTGTTATTTCATGATCAGGTCTTAACAGGTGTGAGGCTCTTCTTGCAGGAGCTACTGTATACTGTCGTCTGTTAATATGAGCGGAAGTTCGAGATACTGAAACAAATGTATTTTATCTAATTTGAAGCTCTGTTAGAGGTCACAATTAAGTATTTTTAATTCAGGCATTGTCATAGCACTACCTCTAAAGATGAGGTCACATGATGAAGTTTTGATGTACGGACAGAACGCGACAAATGAGTAGAGCCAACTGCTGATGGGGCTGCAGCATCGTGAACAAAGGGGGGCGGAGCTTTGTGCTCTACATACATGTTTTAAATATTGAGATTCACTGACTGAGGGTCAGCAGGTGTGAGGAAGCTGCATCTGCCTGCACCTGCTGCATCACATATTATGTTGCATGAAGTTAACATGTGTTAAAATGATGTGACAATGCAGTGTTGGCATGTCATTTATGCTAATACAGGTCAAGATGCTTAATATATGTTAAGTTGTGAAAATACATCTATGGTTGAGCTGAACGCACACATTTTCAAGCCACTTCCAAGAGCTCAAACAGGACATCTCCCCACCCACCGGCGTCTCCCATCGAGCTGAAGATGTTCTCGGTCACGTCCAGGATGCGGTCGGTGGCTTCTCCGTGGCGCCCGATAGGATGGCCTCCGCTGGCGTACTGTTTGATGTGCTGGAGCAGCTCGTTCAGGGCCTGGGTGACGCCAGTGGCGGCCACGCCCACCTGCTTCAGGAGGCCCTCGTCGTTGGTGGCCCCCTGGGAGGCCTCCACGCAGCCCTCCACCGACTTGGCCACCAGCTTGCCGGCCTCAATCAGCTGCTCCTGGCACACGGGGGAGCTGATGGTCGGAGCCACCACCTGAGTGATGAGGAGATGGAATGCAGGAGGACCAAGGAGGAAGAGCTTAAGCAACTCGCGCATAAAAATGGAGGAAGTCAGCGTCCTTTATCAAAGCTTTATCTCACACGCTCGGACATGATAAAGCACCCCGGTCGTACTCACCCTGGTGCACGCCACCAGCTGAGACGTGGACAGAGCGCACTGGGTTGCCGCAGCGATGACCCGGTTCTGCTGGGCCGAGTCCTCTGTCTTCTGGGCCACATTTTTGGCTTTGAGCACGAGAGCCGCTGCGGCGTTAGCCACAGCTTTAGCCAGCTGCATGAGCATGTCCTGCCAATGGTGAACACACACACACACACACACGCAGCACTTAGCATTATTCAGCACGAACAATCAACATAAGCTTTTTCAATAGCTTATTTATGGGATCATTTTTAGTACATAATCAAATGTATGTTGAAATGAAAAATGACAGTTGTGATGCAGCTGAAAGTTAACAAGGGAAACGATAGGGGTGATGATTAATATCATGTTGATGTTTGATTGATTACTTGATTAAGCTCCCTCTTAAAAGCCCGAAGGTACTATTGGATTGAATTAGCAGGTTGTATATACTCGTAAAAAAACTGCATTCTGCAACAACTGATGACTATGTGGAAACATCTGTAAAAAAAAACCACTGCAGCCACCATGCAAAGACCGATTTCAGTTGTATTCACATATAAAATGAAGCGTGGTTGCCTGGTTCCATCGCGGTGATTATCACCGTTAATACAGACTACACAATCTGACAAGGATCACTTGGTTCTGGACGCAGTTGTGGTTTGATGCTCTCAAAGTAATATCGTGCACGCGAGCGTTGTATTAAAGTTGGAGATTCACACTGTCTATATTAAACACCCACATCAACCCCAGCTATTAAAGGTACGGGCCTTTTGAGACGCCACACATTATTAGTTACATATATAAACAAGAAGTTGGAATTATAAAGAGTTGAGGAAATCAAATGTAATCCATTACTGACTAGCTATCTACCTCGTAGCCGCTTCCTGCGGCCACCAAATTGCTTTTCCGATTTGAATTATGATTGGCAGAATTATGACTGTATCAGATTTGATTAATTCCAAGATTGACAGAGAGATTGATGTGATTGGTATTTTTAGAACGAGGCGTTTGTCTTAAGGACACATTTGTTACCAGTATTTGATAATAAGAGGGGACTCTCCATCTGGCACCCCTGAAAGATCCTTTACCTAGAAACTGTCACATACATACACGAAACACAGATGACAGGGTGCAGGTTTACAATAACGACAAAGCAGTCTGAGGAGGTTTCCTCCTGTGACACAAATCCACCAAGGATTCGGTGGGCCTGGCTGTGGGTGCGCATCCTAGAGAGGTGGAGACTAAGATTTGGGTCTGCCAAAATTGGCACCAGCCATCTCCAAATAAATGAGAATTGTGACATTATATGTCTGTTCCTTTTTGAATTACATATTGACGTTAAGTAGAAGTACCAAATGGGGTGCAAGATAACCAACTGGAAATGAAATCTAATCCACCGAAGATCGGACGGGCATACCTGGAACTGTGGATCAGTGTCCGTCTCGCCGATGTGTGACAGCAGCTCTCCACTGGCCTGGCCAACGTTTCCTGCAGCCTGAAGCAGGTTCTGACGAGGCTGAAAACAAAAGTCTGGTGAGAGCGGCCGATCGCACAGATACGAGGCGTCCTCAAACTGCAGGAACATCAATAAAAGATGATCTGGGGTTGGCGCGTACCTCCGTGTTCGCAGGCTGGGCCGTCTTCAGCATGTCAGAGACGGCACAGGCCAGGTTCTTGGCGGCACCCAGAAGCTGCTGTCCATTTCCTCCTTCGTCCTCCATGAGCGCTGCCAACAGCTTAACACCCTTGGACATCTCGGTCAGGTTGGAGGAGATTGTGGTGACGGCGCAGCCCACCGCCGTGTAGTCCGTCTCCGCTGGGTCACCTAATGACAAGCAGATAAGCGCGATCAACAGTGGTAGCAGACAAACCAGCGGGTCAGAGAAACGGAATTTATGACCTGGACTCGACTCGCACGCTGACAATGACTTGACACTTGACTTTGAGAGCGGCAAAGACTGAGAGCTTCACCGTCCGCTGGTGGAGGCCTGCGCTGTCTGAGCGCCCGAATTACCGTAGGTCAGTCACTTGGTGTTACTGTTAGCATCTCCATACAATCAGCCAATATCAGCTGTCTAACATCTGTTTGCTTCTTCTTCTGTCTGCAGCTCTGCTGAGGCGAGGCAGGCTAACGTGTCATCGTCCAAGCCCATTACACCTTGTTCTCCATTTATTGCCCGGTATTTCAGGCAGCTGGCAATAATATGGCCTCCCCGAGAAGCTTACAGGCCGAAAGCCCTGGAAAGCAAAACTAATGTCTTTATCAAGTCTGCAGACCACAAAACGTTTTGTAGCTAAGGGAGGTTAGCTTGATTGGACTGGCGACTGGTTCTGTCCCGACGATAAAAATGGCTTGTTAACTTCAATCATCAATGTTCCGCCGCCTCCATCAGCTGGCTTAGCTTAAACCGAGACAAAGCACGCGCTGCGTATAAGCTACACGCAGGTTACAGACACGGAGGACAAAATTATCCCCCACAAAAACAATAAAAGGCAACAATTTGTAAATTAATCTCAAGGATTTTAATTTGCACGCGTAACTTTTTTTGGCCCTTAGTCGACCTCAAGTTAAAAGTTAACATAATCTTCATTTGAGGGACCAACAACAGGTTTGAAATGATACCAGTTGAAACTGGACTGTTTATTGTCAGTAATCTTAATCGTAAGTACTCTTGATTGACACATACAGCTGCAGCAAAAGTAGTTCTGTTGCATTTTTCAAATTTTGTAATTCATAAAACAGTCATCACTTTTTATTTTCACGTGCCCAATAAATCATGCGTGCAGCCCTTCTCTTACCTCGTCAAAGTCATTACAGCCCTCTGGAGGAAACCGGTACCCATCCCACAAGCTTAATGTTGCATTCAGGTACTGAGGGATGTTTCGCATTAACCGACAAATTAACCGACGTTAATTTATGACAATGCCTGACAATGTTCATGAGCAACAGACGAGCGAGTCATCCCCCCATATCTTTGAGTGAGACCTCCATATTAAGTTACACTTTTTGTTCGCGTGAGAAAGCAAAGCACGACTATTAGCTCTGAAGGAAAGCTGTTAGGTGTGCGCCTTCCTTACTGACCGCCATTGCCTATTTAAAGCGATAATGCATGAATCATCTACTTAAAGCTTGTACAGTACGCTAACATGCTTTGCTATTAGACAAAAGAGTGGTGGTAATACAGCCAATGGTGTGAGATCATCGGATGAAGCACGCAGCGATCTAAGCAGCAGCAAATGATAGAAAACTCACAAGAATCACACTTTCGCTACAAAACTGACTCGTGAGCATTTCTGGAACGGACGCAACGGAGGCATTAAAGCACATCCATGCATGACCAAAACATGTAGGTGTGATTTTCTACCTGCGGTGAGGTTGACCATGGAGGCGGTGCCTGCTGTGATCGCATCCACCTGGGAATGGATCTCGTGTTTGGACTCATCCATCTTGTTTTTGCGCCAGGCTTGAGATGCCTTAAAAAAAATTTAAAAAAAAATCATCACCATCATGCTCGCATGGGAAAGATTCAGCATTCATCATGTCACCACTTTAATCAATCGTCTTGTGTTTGGAATCAAGGAGCGTAAAATCTCACGGCGTCTGTTCCCAGAGGGGGCAGAGTGTCGAAGTCATCCAGGGAGGCCTGGGCAGCCTGGACAGCCTGCATGCTGGAGTTGATGGTCCCGGTTAAGGCTTGCTGAGCTGAAGTCTGCGGTCACACAAAAGCACTGTCACTCACACCAACTGTTTTTCTATAAACTTATAGTTAGGCACGTTTCTTAAATGTTCCTCTCAATGTTCTCAATGTCATAAGCGCTGCTATCAAAAACGTATGGCTAGCAGCGCTTCGTGGACTCGAAACTGACTTTGTTTCAGGTGGTGTTTTTTTTTTTGGACGGGATGACAATACATTAATTAGAATAGCTAAGGTCATGCTAAATAGAGTGTCTTTCAGATGTCTTTCAATAACACAAGTATAGCTAAAGTATTGCGAGGAACATGTCGTGCGTTTTTGGGCAACAAAGGAGGCTCTGTGACACAGAGATAAGATAGTTCAGGCTTTGGATACACAGGCAACGCTCGGAAGTAGATGGTTTCAATGCTGGTTTGGATCTTTTCGTGGAATCTACAATCTAGATAATCTCAGTCAACCATCAAGTCCGTTTAATGTGATTCAAGTAAGCAAAAGTGTGAAACTCCTAAAAAGCTCCACAATTACGACAGAAATAGAGAATAAATAGAGATACATGAAGTCACCAGACCAGAATTTGAATTATACGCCTGATAATTGTGGTCTCAGTCCAGAACTTACTCCTGTTCTTTTTCCAATCCAGAAACAACCTTCTTGCATGACACTAGTGTGCCTGAATGACATCTGTCAGACTGAATGTGTCTACTTGTATATACTGTAAATCACATCCATTCTTTGGAGCCTTAAAGAACCAAAATACAAATGAAAACAAAAAACTGTTAACATTTCCAAGTTGGCCTGCTGGACTAAAAAACGCTTTGATGATGCACTTGGAAACTTGTTCAGTCCATGTTCTGAAGGGTGCAGAGCAGATGCAGACAATTCATACTGTCAACGTACAGTTAAGTGACAGGTATAAATAATTCTACAATAAATGAGCAAGATCAGTCCACAAACATGGCCGCCACTGATCAAAAAACTTAGCAAAAAGCAGAACTTAGGAAGATATTCCCACCACAAGTTGTCTTCACGCAATCGTGATTCACTGAACACAGCTCTGTCATGAACATCAATGCCAAGGTGGGTTTAAAACAAGTGTGGGGGGGATAAATAGTCTCATTTCTTCTCCTGAAATCGAAGTTTTTCCTCTCATCAACTCTGCCTAAAATGAAAATATTAAAAAAAGCAACTCTGAAGTAAATTTTTGGCATCACCCACTCTATGAGCATCAATGTTGAATCAGTCTCAGTTCTGAAAGGTGACCTAGCTCGGCTCTATGAAGCCTGGAAGACGCTCGTTTCTGATCGCTGCTTTAATTTCCCTTCGCTTGAGTCCAAAAAATTGTGATCTTGGTTTTACCAGCGGAGGCATGTGTCCTCGGTGCATCTGTCCACTGGTGATGTGCTGCTTGGCCTGAGGCATGGAGCCCATCTGGAAACTCTCTGGGCCTCCAGCTCCGGAGCGCATGATGGCCGGCAGCGCCACCGAGCCCGTCTCCACCTTGCCCACTTTGTTGAACTGCTGCTGCAGCACCGTTGACCTGGGTGATGTCGGAGAGGAGAGAGAGAGAGAAGGACGAGAGGTGTGACTTGAATGCTAAACACAGGGACTTTGACCAACGCATTTGGATGATAACAGGTTAACACACACACACACCCATCCGCATCCACACGAACACACGGGAACACACTTACTTCTTCGGTGACACAGAGTCCTCCAGCATGGTTGACTCTTCATCGCCCTCCAGACCAAAGTGGTCCTTGCTCTTTTTCTGTCAAAAGGTAGTAATGAATTCAATTAAATCGGCAGCCCGCTCTACATAGAATAGAATAGAATTCAACTTTATTGTCATTGCACATGTCACAAGTACAAAGCAACGAAATGCAGTTTGCATCCATCCGGAAGTGCTTTAGCAGTTCTAATGGATTCCTGCTTTAAGAAAGGTTGACAAACAGTCAGACAGTACTAAATATATAATATTAATGGTAGTTCTACTTAAGACTGAATCAGCATATGACATTTGGAGTTACAGCCACATGGTGTTTTTTGAGGTCATAGTGACCTTGACCTTAGACGTCGAAATCTAATCAGTTCATCCTTGGGCCCCAAGTGCACGTTTGTTGCCAAATCTGAAGAAATAATGTCCTGGCGTTCCAGAAATGTCCAGTTCAAGAGAAAGATACATCAGCGTCACTGTGACACAGTGAAGTTGATATTTCAGATACAAAATGTCACTATTTATCCTTTTAGTCATGCGTGTGGAAATTTGTCATAATCAGAGCGCGGCATTAAGAGTTACGGCCAAAAACAACACAGCAACCTTTGCCCACTCATCTATACTCTGTCCATCTTTAAGTTCAAATTGAGAATTGTGCCAAATTGCTTGACTTTCGCTCCGGGCTCTCGCTCCCGAGATGTGGTTTTCACAAGAATGGGACGAACAGATGGACGGGCAAACTTAAAAAAAAAACACACAATGCCTCGTGTCCTGGGTGCTGCTGTCACACAAGCATAAAAATCTCTATGGCTCATCTGAGATGTCTTTTTATGACTGACTGACACAATGTCTTTTTAAACCTGTGAGTCCCGGGATATCTTAATACCTTTAGGTTTAAGCTCTTATTCATTGTAATATATATCATTATTAGATACTGCATACATGCTGCATCATTTTAATGCATGTAGATTTTTTTTTTTTCCAATTGCCTTTGCATCTAGAACAATAAACACACTGGCTATGACAATATATCTTCATAATTGTTCAGAGAAGTGGGTGGAACCCGTTTATATATCTTTTGTGGACACCTGGTCCTCATCCACACATGGGTGCATTTCAGATTTTGTATATGTATATGCAGAACTACTGAAGGAGGAAAGCATCACCAGTTGAAGGCACTGGCAAGTATGATTTGTGACGTCAAAACTAGTCAGGATCCATCATGCTCTAGTATGCAAGTGAAGTTCACACACACTTGCTAATGTGTTCGGCACAAAGCAATATCATGCAACTGTGGATTATAATGAACTGAATTATATTGGATTACAATGTTACTGAACTGTACCAGATGGCTTCTAATATCTTGAACTAATGTGGAAGAAACTGAAGCGGCTTCAAGTCAATTAAACTTATTTCGCGATTGTTTTTGGTCCGATATTGATGCTGGCCGTACCTTCTTGAGGATGATGTCAATGTAACCAGCAATAAGCTGGGCAATCTGCTCTCCCTCAGTGGTCTGCACAGAGTAGTAACCATCCTGGTAGTCTCCGAAGTCCTGAAAACAGAACGGAATCAAGGATTAACACGCGCAGGGTGCTGATGTGTTTTGGTTCATTAGATGACGGTGACCAGCTATGAGAGAAGAGAAGGAAAGGGGTGGGGCTCACTCGAATTCATTTGAGAGAGCATCTATAAAAGAGTGGATATAAAACAACAGACATGAAGGATTGCAGCGTTATGATCTAGAGCGCTTTTGTGAGTCACAAAGTGGAGTCCCGTTAAGGCATCATACAACAAACAAAGGTAAGCGGGTGTGTCACCTAAACTCAGCTTGTGCCATTGGCAGCTGACGGTTTTCAGCCCTCAACACCAAGAACTGCAATTATAAGGATAAAGATGTGAGCCTGTGCATCCAGTTTTAATTGTTAAACTAATCTGAAAATGATCTCAGATATATACCCACTGATTGGAGTGGGCAAGAGAATTATGAAACACCTTTAATCCCTTCAGATGCTCTAATCCGTTGTGAAATAAGTCTTGATGTGACTATTTGCATTCAGGTAGGAGTTCGTGACACCACCAAGACGTCTGACATTAGCGGGAGCACGCAAATAGGATGTGAAACAAGAACTGCAACAGAAAGCTCGTGCTAGTTTTCCACCAAAACTGACATTTTAATAGCTACAAAAAAAACCCCCAGAATTGAACAAAGACAGATTTCTAAAAACGGCACTTGTTGTGTCGGCGGTTGCGTGACTGCACTCGTTGGGTTACGACAGGAATCGCGCCTCGACGTCTCGACGAGGCTGGGTCCAGACACGCCGCGGACAAACTAAATAAACCCCTTCACGATCTCATGACGTCATCTCCTCACTTACTACACTAACAGCGGCGTGAGATCCAGGGTCAGTGAGCGGACCGGCTCTCGGCGACGGACTCACCAGGGTGAAGCTCTTGGGAGACGCAGCCCAGCGCTTGATGTTGGTCAGGTTCCACTCCTGGATCACCTCCTTGGTCTTCTCGTCCACCCTCATCACGCTCTCCTTGGTGATGCCCAGCAGACGAGGCACCAGTTTGTTCTTGCCCTTCATCTTCTCCTGCGGGTGGTTCAGGGGAGAGAAATGCTAACGCGTTGCTACGACAAGAACAGCTGATCACTGTTGGAAATGTTCAGACACGTTGAGCTCCCAGTTGCAAAATGACACTGAAAAACCTCCCCGAGCTCGACTCGCCAATCAAAGATGTCACGTCAACATTCAACGAAAGCTAGGGTCATTGTCGTACTTGTGTCACATTGGACCAGTGATACCAGCAGATATGTTGCTGCACTGATCGTATGTGGAAAAATACCCCACCATGCTTTATTATAAACTGGCATTGCTCACGATGGTTAACCTAGAACTGATAAAACCGCGGCTGAAGTCCACTTACTGACCTATCATGAGGGAGACTGATCGACTTGGTCATTCCTGGCTCCGACTTAAGATTTCCGAAGAGAATGGAACGCACCATTATTCCCGCTGCACTGAAGTCAATATCTTTTTTTCCGCACACTCATGAAATACATGTAAAATCCTTTTTCATGTTTTATCTTTTCAATTGCACAAAATGCAACATGATCTTACCAAGTGACTCAATATGCGGCAAACTGAATAGATTAGAAACTAGAATTACTGCCTGGCGGCTGCATCACTCCACTACCCAGTTTACATGCACGTCTGTCCAGAGTCAATCAGGGGACTTTGGACAATTACGGGTGATCAAATCAGAAATGTTGAGTATTTTGCGATCCAACCAAATAACATCTTCCAAAACTTTGTTTTGTGACGTCACTTTGACGTTTCATGACTGAAGTGGAATCGGTTCATTGATGAGTGTGAGAACGTTTGTGAATTTTTTTTTTCTTCAAATTCTTAGCATATATCGTAGTTACTCAGATGTGACATTGAAAGGATGCAGGCGCAGACACAGCAGATGGACGACCCGGTCACAGATGCCGGCAGCGTGGAGTCATATGAGGGACAGTTGCTGCATACTGAGTATATGTACAGGTACCGTAACTCATCCCGGTCTGCAGGGATGACCTCTGCCTCACCTTGACCAGGAAAAATGACACTCCGTAGGTTTTCAGGGACCTGGCAAGCTTCACGTAGCTGACTTTGGCTTCAATCTCAGTCATGTTCTGGCAGTATTTGTGGGCCTGGACAGACAAGAGAAACAATCAAGCCTGCATTGCAAAACCAGAGTCCACGTTCAAGCCAGAGAAGAGCATTCCTTGGAGGATGCGTGGGCTCTTGTACCTGGAAGATCTTCTTCTCTCCCTTGTTTTTGATGTACTCCTTAGGAAGGAACTCCTTTAAGCTGAGAAGGACAAAGGTCAGCTA
Organism: Dactylopterus volitans; assembly: GCA_901007715.1. Taxonomy (NCBI): domain Eukaryota; kingdom Metazoa; phylum Chordata; class Actinopteri; order Syngnathiformes; family Dactylopteridae; genus Dactylopterus; species Dactylopterus volitans. The sequence continues at coordinate 18,349 of CAAKHG010016097.1, read as the reverse complement.
GAATCAGAACCATTTCACTGTGCAAATATTAGCATCAGTTATTTTAAACTAACTGATGTAACCAGGAGGAGGCACGTCAAGGTGCAACGTGAACATGGAGGCAACACTCACTCTAAAAATCCGGACTTGTGTTTGGACTCGTTGTGGTCACCAAACTGGATCTGACACTGATAACCTGCAAACTCGCAGGCCTTGTCAAAGGAGACTGGGTGAGATCCATTCAGAATGTCATCACGAGCCTTTGGGGAAGCGCACGCACACACACACACACACACACACACACACACACACACACACACACACCTAGTTCAAACCGTTTATCATGTTAAAGACGTTAACAGCCACAGAGAGGAGAGAACGTATCCTGATTGGCTGCGGGGGTGTGGACTTTTTTTTCTCCAAAAGCTGTCACTGGACAGCTGTTTCAAACCTGTGGCTTCTTCTATCCTAAGATCAGACGAAAATAAAGTTGAATAAAGTTGAATTTATACCACAACCCGTCAGCGGATGAATTGGTTTCTGTACTGCACGCAGGTGCGTTCTCTCAGCTCTCTCTGGTGTCATTTGGGCTGTGGTGTGTTGGGTATAAACAGGAGACGGGTCCTCCGTCTGTGCTGCATCCACCCTGAACTGTTTGTGTTGGCGCATTCAGCCAGGTGAGCTGGGTCCGGCGAGGCACCAGTGTCCTTGAACATCTGATGATTTCAAAAAAAAGTTTTAACCTCCTCTCTTGTGTCGTAGCACAGTTGCTGTTCTGCTGCTTAGTTTACCGCCCACTAGATGAATGCACCAGCTCTGTGTTTTGTTGTTGCACTGAGGATTGTTGCTACCCTGAAATGAAGTTAAAAAAAAAAAAAAAAAAAAGAAAGAATCTCTTGCCAGAATCTTGCCTGTGATTTGATTTCCATACATGTGACATCTACGGCATGTCTGTCCGTCCCGTAAGGGGGGGGGTCCGCTTCTGCGGTTCTTAGCTTTCTTAGTCGCCCGCTGTGCAGATTGTAATGTTCGCTGAGGCGATGAGGTTTGTGATTCTGAGTTCTGCAGATAAAACTGATTTGATTTTGGACGATGAGATTTCCACTGCAACTGTACAGCTGCATTTACTAGCTGCACTGTTTTGATTCCAGTCCTTCATTCTCTTATCAGCTTTATTTAATGGTAAACTATGGAGGGAAAGTAGCTGTCTGTGTCCACCAGTGTGAGTCAGATGCTGGAGAAATGGCATGAACTGTAAATAAAGAACTTAACGTGGAAATTAGGAGGTCCATCAGAAAATTCATAAATGCTGATTTTTATCTTATTTTTTTAATTTGGGAAGTTACACAGCCTTCCCAGGGGAAGCGGTTATGATGGCAAGGCAGGAGAAGCAGCTGAGTGGTTTGCGTACCTGCACGTAGAGCAGGTTGAGCTGTACGGGGTCTCTGGAGTCCACGTTCTGGTCTGAGTAAAAGAACTTCCTCCTCAGCAGTAGCATCTCTGTCTCTTCCACACCCTGCTCCCTGAGCGTCCGGCCGTGGTCCAGCCAGTTCACTGAGGAACGCAAGGAACCGGGTTCACTCGCCATGGATTGATCACTCAAAACAACTGGGAACCCTGTCTGCTATAAATCTGCAGCAGGTGTGTTACAGACAGACAAAGAGACTGTGTGCGTGTGTGTGTGTATCATACACTCGTCGTCTGTGTGGAGCTTCTGCTTGAGCTTCTCCATCTTCTTGTCGTCCCTCAGCAGCGTCTTGTCTCTTTTCAGCGTGCCCGTGGTCTCCTCCTTCTTCTCCTCCCCGATGTCCCGCACGAGCGAGTACTCGTCGTAGTTTGTGATTCCTAACACGCGACACCGGCGGGTCAGTGCGTTCATGTGTCATTGGCCACAGGCATGCACGGAGCGGCGCGTTGACGGCTGACCTATTCGAGCGCAGATGGTCATGAGCATGTCGCTGACAATCTTGGAGTCGTCCACCATGACGGTCTTCACCGTGCCATCCAGCATGCGGATCTTCAGAGGCCTCTGCTTCTTCTTGTACTCCAGAGTGTCCTGAGATGCGGAGGCAGTGCGTTAGTAGACCGGACAGAACTTTCACATTGGATTACCCGTGATTCTCCAAAGTGTCCTGATATGACCTGAAAGTTCCTAAAGATGGTGTTCTACAGTTTTAATAAAGTGACGTAATACCGCTATTCTGTTGAGGTTGTCTAAGAAACTAACTTTTATATTATCAATTCTATCAAAAATTGGCCCGTAGATCTCATTCCTTCAGTCTCAAAGGAGCCCAACACAGCAGCTGATAACTGGACAGCCCATGTGCTGACACTTCTTGAATGATTATTAGGCGACGCAGAAGGTTTAGCCGTGATTACAGTCCACCAAAAAAAAAAAAAACCCAAACAAAAAACAGTATTTCCTCCAGAAGCAACGGTTGCAGCTGCTGCAGGAGATTAAAACCACACTAGACACATTTAAGCATCCCTTTTGTTTATTCTCTGTACAAGAGGCCTTTATGAGCTTAAAGTATTGGAGTTTAAGCACTTTGCAGCAGGGACACTTTGGTGTGTGTGGGAGTGACTCACCCCATTCCTCAACATGTAGTAGTCCAGAGCTTTTCCTGCCTCCAGCCAAATGCCTTTTTTTGGGTCTTCATCGGACAGAAACAGCCCATAGTCATTTGCTGTGGAGGAGAACCAAAACACTGACTGAGCCCCTGAGAAAGAAAAAAAGTCGGTCCCTTTGCTCATCTGGATGTGCAGCCGCATTATGAAGCCGTTATTATTTTTACTGCAGTGCCAGTGCAGCTTTTAAAAACGTGCAGTGGTTGAGCAACACCTGTTTCAACACACGTTAAGACTGCTCACATGCGCTGGTGACAAGAGGGCGAATTAGGCAAAGCTAGAGACGCTGGAATCTCACTTTTGATCTGTAAGTGTAAAAATGACATACAGGCCGGGTCAAGTTACGCTGTCGAAACAGCTTACGTAACAAGAAATAACTGTGCCAGCTGAGGAATCCATGAGGACGCGAGGTTCCCGACTGCAGCTCTGCAAAACCTGCAATCAGCTAGACAAAAGTGGCAAAACCCACATCTGATCTGCTTTTAAAATCCTGGTCCTGATTCCGCCGATGTCGCCCAGAACCAAATCCACGCTCAGATGTAGCTGCTTCATCACAATCGTGCCCTCTTCTTCACTGTTCGCCTTCTTAAGGAAAGTATTGTGTTTTGGTGTTATTGGCTATTTTCGGATAAATATATTTTTTTAAAAAGTTGACCAATATTTGTTTGTTTAGTCCCTTAGACACTTGTACTTTTATTAACCTCGATGTGACGGTCAATCATGGCAAGTGCCTGAGAAAAATGCCGTTTGGTCGGCGCCCAGTTAGCTCGTTGTTTGCCTGACGAACATCATGACCAGTGCTAGCTATGCATTACAGTATCATCTGTGTATCATCTATATCTAATGGAGGAATTCACAATAAGACTAAAAAGACCTCAAGCCATGATGTCATTAACACAGCTTAACTTTTGCCGGCTCATAGCGGAACATAGCGGCTTCCTTTTTTTTTTGTGGGAATTATTGTAAAGAAATCACCAAAAAAAAAAAAAAAAATGAAGCCGGAAATCAGTGGAATGAAAGGGCTTACTCTATCTCAAGCATGTTAATTGGCTGGCTCTGGGTGTGGCTTCCCATAGATTGTGATCTAGTGATTGAAGGCAGGAGTAAAGTAACAGGAAAAAAAAAAAAAGACATCTAGTGAAGGAGGCGCGGTTGTAATAATCCTCTAAAGATCGTATGTCTGCAGGCCTCCCCGGCTGAAAGAGGCCGTGTGAGATAAAACTGACAGAACTGAGGGGGGGGGAAAAGTTACAATGCACTGAGCTATTTTATAAAAGGAGCATAAATTTTAAGAGCCCTTCAGCTGAGATGTCAGATTTGGCCTCAGTGGTGAGGAGCATGGCAGGAGACAATCTGCAGCAGAACATTCTGACTGAATCATGACTGGGACAAACACTTGCGGGCACAACGAAGGAGGAGGCTGCCGGGAGGCAATCAAAAGATATTCATTGTCATTTCTCCCGCACAACGTTAGGTCAGTTCAATATAAGATTCTGAGTACCTAAAATATGGAATTCAAAACCCTTTATGATTAAAAACAGTTCCTCCGCGCCATTGCTGAGGTCCAGACTTAAATAGACTTTGCTAGGGGATTGACTTTGTGCTACTTTGCCGTTTTATCTTGATTTGTTTTGAATATTCATTTAATTTAATGTTATTATAATCGTAATTGTTATCTAATTGTATGAAATTTGTTTGGATGTTTTTTTTTTATTTTTACTTGGCTCTAGGCTCTTGTGTTGGACTGAACTCCGCTCAGTGATGGTCGATGTTTGTTTGTTTGTTTGTTTCTATCGTCTTGTGCAATGTTGTGAAATAAATGAATAAAATACGTAAAAAAAGATATTTCCATCAGCTGACCTCACCTACCATCAACTAACTGACCTCTATCATCACTTGACTGATCTCCGTCGTCAACTGACCTCAACAACTGAACTAAAATAGTGTTGCTTGTTTGCTCTTGTTTGTTTGCATGCGTGTGTGTGTGTTTGCATGTGTGTGTGTGTGTGTGCGCGCACGCGGCAGAGCAACTCACGCTGTCCGAGCTGTGCCTCGGTAACTCTCTCCCTGATGATGCGGCAGGCGTCATACACCATAGTGGAGGGCTCAAACTGCATGGTCTTCACCACGTTCCCCACGCCGATCTTCAGCGACAGCGCCACCATGATTGCTGCTCTGCACCTCCCCCCAAGTCACACCTGCGCGATGTCAAAACAAGCACAATTTGTAAAGGCACGTAAACAATCAATAATGTCGCTTTCTAACTAGATTTGGAAAAGAAAAGCTGCTACAAAAAAAAAAAAAGGTCAGCATATGAACTTGCAGTGAAAAGTGATCGTCTGTCAATGACGCATTCAGGGGAAGGAGATGATGTCCTTCTGAGACTTTTAAGATAACTGACACTTTGCTGGAAAACCATTCCATCATTCGAATCTGAGCATTGAATTTTCACTCGCTTCGATTTCAACAACGTTAGCATATTGGATCATAACAGACATTGGAGGCATGAATGATTTTCACAAGAATGAATATTAAAAGAGACTGCAACCACCATTCACTGACGGGAAAATAGGTCTGGCTCGATGCTTTCGATTCCTAACGGTGCTACCGATCCATTTTATTTATGACAGTAAACAAAGCATATAAGCATTTCCACCCGCGTGCGGTCGGACCTCCTCTAATAGATGAATTCAGCCACTGAGCTCGGCTGTCACAGATGCGCCGCCATGATCACCGAGGACTGAGGCAATATGAAAGAAAAATGAAGAGGAACCGGGAAACGCTGGGAGATTTAAGCCAAAACGGCTTAAATTTAAAAAAAAAAAACAACTAGATCAATTTTCACATTTGTTCAGGCCGGTACTAACACACCTTAAAACTAAACCGACTTATCAGACATGAAACCTTAGATATTTGCTTCGATGACTGGAGGTCACTTTTCCGCGAGCGTTTTTGTGGCTCTGCTCTAACATGAGAAAAGGGAAGTCGGCTGTCCAGCCCTCTCGCGAGCTCATCTTCTCTGACCATTATTGTCTTCGAATCTCCCAGAATAGACTAAGAACCTGCGTTTAAAATAGGGAACATGGGCGAGGACTGGTAGAAACACAGTTCACGCAGCAGAAGCAAGCGCTGATCTCGCAACACCCCGCTGTTGGAGACGGTACAAAAATGTCTTTTTGTGTGTGTGGTGTGTGTTTGTGTGTGTTTGCGTGTGACTCATTCTGCTTCCACTCCCAATGAAGCTTCATGCTGACAAAGTGAAAGGCACGGTGAGGCCGGGCAAGTACGAACGCTGCTATCGAGCGTCGCTCGAAAGATCACGGTCGGGTGAAGCTCACGGACGCCGAGGACACCAAAGCCAAGCCGGCAAAGCATCTCACCGCCACACCAAGCCGACCATGTCGAAGGTTGGCCAAGGCGACGGCCGAGATCGCGCCATGGCCTCAGATGTCAGGTGCAATAGCCATTTTGACGCAGCTTTTTTCATTTTTAGCCAACTGATGAACGACACCAGCAATAAATGATGAATTTGCGCCCAGTCGGTGCTGGTAATGTTGTCATGGCATGTGCTTGTTTGTCAGGAGTCATGCACACCAGCGGGAAAGGCGCTCAGAGGAGCTGCAGACCCTCACAAATACCCGGTGAATAACTGATACCTGGACACGGCGGCATTTAAAGTTACCGTTAAAAGCAACGATGTCAGACATCAGATTATTGCTGACCTCGTCACACCTTCCATGACATCATCTCATTCTTTACAATCGTCCAATCCTGTCGTAAATTTTTAGATCATTGCGGAAAAACAAGGAAAAAAATAAACGCTCGATCAGTCAATTAATAATCCACATATTTGACATTCCCTTGAAGGTGACGAGGTGCCAACGGGGACTGTTAGCCTGCACGCGCAAGTAGACTGAACCTTTCCGTTATTACAATTAATGTGCTTCGGTCACTTTTTTTGCCGTCGTGTCATTACAGCATCACCGTCGGGACGTTAAAGCTCCAGTTGAATCTAGTTACTTTGTCGAGGAGGACAGTGAAAAGATATGATCGGCTTATAAAACATTAAGTTCGAACTCGTCGTCAGCTTGAAATTGTTGGACCAACTGCGATCTCCACAGGCCGCTCACACATTAATGCCTCGGTAACAGCAATACGATACTATTTGAACGCGACCCTCGCAGGACCCTACGTGTGCCCCCCCCCCCTTTTCCGTTGTTATAAAAATATCGATCGGCGCAGCGCCGGCCGACCGACGCGGGGGGGCGAGCCGGGTCTCTTGCGTAAGCTGTCGGAGGCGACATGCCAGCTGCATGGTGACGGCGTGGAAAGAGAGGGACGGGGAGAGAGAGACAGCGAGCGGCGTGGCGTCAGGGCGCTTTTAGCTCGAGCGGGATTGGATGTCACAACACAGACCGCCCGACACCCTCAGCTTCACATCCTGCTCTCGGTATCGCTTCAGCTTTCTTTTTCTGGTTAGCGGTGACAGGCGGGTGTGTGTGTGTGTATATGTGTGTGTCGCGGGGTTGAGGATGAGATGTCAGCGCACTGCGAAACACGCTGCATTGTGGGTATTGTAGTAACTGAAGGGGAGGGGGGCCTCGCCTTTATGCAACACATGGATTTTCTGCTGCTATTTAAAGTTTTTGATCATTTTTGGGTGCATTTTCGCAAATGGAATCAAGTTTAGCAAAACAAATTGTTAAAATTTCAACTAATCTCTTAAAAGGTGTTAATAATACCGTGCCCATACCACTCTTGCCCAAAATTAGCACATTTTAACCCATTAAAGCTCTTTTTTTTTTTTTTTCATGCCACAACATCAAATTATACATCACACGCTATCAGGTTTTCATTTGTGGCTTTATTTTCTTTGTAAAGTGCATTATTTCAACCAGATAATTATGTTTATCAGTATTTGATATAAAGGCCAAAATTCATGTCATTTTAGTGGTCTTACTGTTTGCAACATTCCCTTCTAGCAGCAGCTCCCAGACATCAATATTATGTAAATTTATATAAAAAATATTATCATTACTATGCACATTTTAAATTTGTTTGTTTGTTATTATTAATTAATTTCATTTAGGGTAAACAAAGTGCTATCTAAAGTGTGCAAATCCTGAAAATGAATATTTGGTTGTGAATATCAGGACTGATGTCAAATGGAAAAATCCAGCAAAAGTAGAAAATAATATTGATAAAAAGTGTTTGTATGGCAGTTTTTGACACTGACTTTTTTGTTAATAATAATTTTGTCTATAACACAAAAGCTAAAAAACATAGCTTTACGTTAATCAATATACAAAATTCATATTAAGACTATTTTTTTCGTAAATACAGTAAAATACACTTTTATCCCACTTTACATTTCCTTTGATAAAATCCAAATACACTGCTGAGGACTGATTTTAGACCAGCTGCTGAAAGCACTTACAAGTAAAGAAGGTGATTAAATACCTGATGTAAACTGTGTTTATGAGCCTTCCTGCCCTGTCAGGTGATGAATTCTGGGTATCTTCTCCCTTGCTGTAGAACAGAAACACACATACCAGGTTTCAACCATTTTAATTCAGCCCAAAACAGTTTTCAGAGTTTTTGAAACATCCACAGGCTCTAATTGCTCCACTTTTTATTTTGTTTAGCAACTCTCCTTGAACTGTTATTGATAACTGTTATTTCAGTGGCTCCATTTTCAGACAAACTTCCTCTACCCAGGAATGGCAGAGTTCTTGCAAGATCCCACTCAGATGTTCTGATGTCATTTCCTGCTTTGAAAAAAAAAAAAAAAAAAAAAGCCCTCTGATGCCATAAAAGGGCATTTCAGTCATCCGCTCACTCAGCTGTGATTCAGCAGGGAGCAGTGTATCCTGTCTGCTGAGAATTCGAGGAGTTTGTCTGGCTCAAAGTTAAGAAATGACTGAAGCACCTTCGGTTTTCTACATCAGGGACGCCTAAAGGGCTTCTCGCTGTTTTCGGAGGGCGTCTACGGTGAAGCCAGAAGGTCAAGGCTAATCGAGGCAGTGTCAAGTCGGGGGCCTGTGGGAGTTCGTGACTAAGTCTAAAAGTTCAGAAACAGGGAGCTTCTCTCTTAGCCGTGACCGAAGAGGAAGTGAGGAGGCACAACTCCGATTGCTACAGTTACTGAGAAATGGGGAAAACACTAACATGGAGGCCGTGTTAGCAACAGAGAGTTGGAGAATGTAAATAAACCTAAAGATGGCCTAATCTCGGGTGCACATGACATACTGCAGCCTCAGTGCACCCGTAGATGTTTGGTTAGCGCATCAGGCCAGCGCGGCAGGGATTCGCATTGCCATGACGACAGAGCTACCCGCTCAAAGGTGTCTCTTAAACTTAAGATGCACTAAGAGCAGCATCACTTTTTTGAAGCAGAGCAGACGGTTGGATCAACCGAGTCCATGCAGGAGAGAAAGAGAGGAAAAATCTATATATGTATTAAAAAAAAAAAAGAGGCCCAGACCGTGTCTAATACATGGACATGGTTTGGGTTTGAAAAGTCAGATGGCGATCAGAAACCGGTAATCTGCTGAGGATATCAGATGATTCTGGTTCTCATCAGCTCAAATTAAAACAAACCCTGCAGCATGTGTCTGTGCCTTCACTCTTCAGAGGCATTTGTATTCCATTCCCAGGAAAAAGAAATACGCTGTAATGAACAGTGTTAATGTGACAGAAATTTTTTAGGGCACGAATCAATACATACATAATACTTTAAAATTTTGGCGCCGTGAGATGACAGAAATGATCTGCAATTGTCTGCGTGTTGGGCAAAAACACGGGAGGTCACGACCTGGAGATTTACACACCGAAACTCTGCAACCGCTGACAAACACAGGAAGGTAACACGAGTGTCATAATCGTGTGCGTCTACTCTCAGCACGCTCACAATGGAGGAAAAAGTCATGTGACATAACAACACCCCACAGGGCCCGGGGCCGTTCAAGACCAAATAAAACTCATCGGAAAAGCATTATTATTAATATATTACCTGAGGATGGATCACAATGCTCGAATTATCCCGCTCTTTCACACTAAATTGATTTCGTATTGGCTAAGATTGCAAAGCGAATATTTTTTTTTTTTATCTAAGAAGTGATGTAAATGCATGCGAAAGTGAAAAAACGATCTATTCGAAATGACGGAACAGATACGATGAAACATCACGCAAAAAAAAAAAAGCTATTTAAAAGAAGGCAGCAGATCCGATCAGGTATGTGCTGATCCCACGGGATCCTCCTCTGGCTTAAGAGCCATTTTGAAATGCGACAAATAACGACAACGTGACACCACAAACGGGACCGGCGTTTGAACTAGGATGAGTCAGAGCGTCCTTGCGGCCACATGTCAGTCTTCGCTGACTTCCTGTGTCTTTCCCAGTCCCACAGAGGTCCCACCATAAAAATTGATGGCCATATTGTCAACTTCCATCCTGCAGTCAGGCGTCCTTCCGTATCTCCCTCGCTCAGGCCGGCGGGCCGCCTCTATCTCACGTCCTTTGGGCCCGGCCAGTTTCACAGCTTTGGCGAAAACTGTCCGTCAGCTACGACAATGGCTTATCTTACTTTGCAGAAGCGATACACTCCACTTTCACAACTTCTCACCAGCGCTGATAAGAACTGCGCGCAGATGCTCGGCCGTCTATGCAAACGGCCAGTTTTATATCGGGCGGACATCAAAGTTTGGCCGCGCTCGTCTCCTCTTGTAAACCGGAGCAGCCGCCCAACGCGTTACTCACACACACACACACCCCAAGTACACTCAAGGACTTTCCTGTGGATGTGGCTGTGTGTCAGTGTTCCACAATGACAAGCAAGAGTGACTAATGCGTTTCCACCAGTAACAGCCGTGACCAGCCGCTAAGAAAATGTCCCCTGCCATGTTTGCAAATTCATTATGAAGTGTGTCTAACGTTGTTTGAAGATGCAATAAAAAGCGACACGCGAGTCATTCAGCAGTGCCACCGAGTCACGGCTCCACAGAAATATTCTGGACTATGAGCAGAAGCCGACACAGTTCTTAATTGATTGGACGAAAGGACCGCTACCGTTTTGATAAACACTTTTCCGAGCAAAATTGCCGCACAAGTCTCGTGCAGTGCAACGTGCAACGCAGTATTTCAAAATGAGGACGTGCTGCATCTGACGTGATTAAAGTGACAACAGACACGTTTTGTTTTGTTTTAACTTTAACTTTTAACTCAAAATCGAGGTAAGTGATTCTAGCGGCTCCAGGTCTCCATGTCGCCACCGGCTCCGACTGCTAGCAGTAGCATTGGCGCTGCAGGAACACGCAGCAGACCGAGCTGCACTAGAGCAGCAACGCCACCCCGAGAACGACTGTGAACGCTGATCCTGCCATTATTCTTTTACACTTGACACTTCCAACGCCGGCGCCAGTTCGAGGAAAAAAAAACGTGTCTGCCGATTTTGAAAGACCGCAACTGTTCATGTCCCCGTGTTGCAACAACAGTCAGGTGTATGTCAGCGCCGACCCAGGACTTGCTCGCCGCTAATGGCGTCTGCTGCAGCAAAATATCTTGATCAAGGCCGCAGAAGCTGGAGCTGCCGCGAGGGAACGCCAACCTAGCCAGGCGCCGTCAATCACGGCGGCGGCGGCGGCGGCCGTTTTGATTCCATCAACTCAAGACTCCTGCAGCCTCGCGGGCAGCAACTAAAAGATACTTCGAGCTTCTTCTTCTTTTTTTTCCCCCACAGAACAACTGCTGAGACCACCTCTAATGCGAGCATGCTAAAACCAGCGTTTCAAAGGAGGAGTCAAGACAGCCAGCTAAAACTGTTTCAATGCATATGTGAGGACCGGATGAGTAGTTTTCACGCTCGTTTTTATTTCTTTGGCTTGTGAAGAGCTGGTCTGAGAAAAACCACAGATGAAAACAGTGAGTTACTCCCCTAAATTCTACTTAACACTTCCTACTACTTGCACTTGAGGTAAAGCGATAAAACAACCGAAAGCCATGCAAATATGAATCCCAGTATATTCACTTATATGTTATGTGTTCATATATTTGTCAGCATGAAAAAAAAAAATCCCTTAAGGTCCCTCCAGACTTTTTGCTCCCCCTTTTTGCTCAGCTGTTGAGGTTTGTGGACATGCAAACAGTTTCATTAATATGGCATTTTCCTGGCGCCATGTACATCTCCGACAGCCGTGGAGAGGCGGAACGTACTTTTTGCTCTGTAATTGTTAATGTGACCCTAAGAGAGATATATATATATATATTTTAATTTCTGGCAAAGGACTGACCATGCAGAGTTCCAATATATGATCCGTTTATCCAAATAATATCTGTCTGGAAAGTTACAAAGAGATGTGGCAAGTTCATGATGGGAGCGTTCCAACTGTGGAGCCTCTGTTTTAAAGACAGGAAGTACAACATGGAACAGTACAGTGATTTCACCTGCAGTTGGAGCTCCTCCTCAACTTTCTAGCAGTAGCAAACATTGTTCGTGGTGCATTAGGTGTCACCTAATGGACCACCAGGTGTCACCTAATGGACCGGGGAGTGGGCCCTGGCATGCGCCGCCTGCGGACGGCTAAACAGAGGGTCCGTCTAGTGACACAATGCGGGGCATGTACAGCACACCAACCCTCGCGGACATGCGGGTGCTTGTCGCACAAATCCGGCCTTCCTCTCACCGCTCCCCGCCGCCTCCCCACCGACTCCCATCGACGTTTAACAGCGCCGCTTCAATCTCGTGTCGGCGCCACGTGTGGCCACCGTGGAACGAGGGGGGGAGCCGTTAGCTCACCTGATGAACGGTGGGGCAGTTCAGCATGTTTTCCGTCTCTCGGGAGCTCTATCCACAACGGTCTAAATCCGTTTTGTTGACACAATGAGCTGAGCGACTGGTCTCCAGTGCAGATTGGAGCTGCAATATGCGATAACATTGTTCGATACTGTGGCGGATAAACAAATGTCCGAGGGTGCATATTGGCCGTACAGTTCCGGTGTTTTTCTGCTTTTATGGATACACCTAAATGGTTGCACGGCCTGTGATGTAGGCATGCTGGGTAGGATTTTAATTGGAACGTTGTATAACTGATAACAATTTGACAAGACTTTTTTTCACCACTTTTTAAACCTTAGCAGAAATAAAAAAAAGGATATTGCACATTTTGGCATTAAATTATTAGAAAAGCCAATGACAGATGGAGTCCTGTATACATCAGCAGAGGAAAATAAGGATTTAATAGAAACTGCCACTTTAAATGACCTTAAGTGAAGAGTATGGAGTTCCTGTGTGTGTGCAAGATGTTCCTGTGTGTGTGTGTGTGTGTGTGTGTGTGTGTGTGTGTGTGTGTGTGTGTGTGTGTGTGTGTGTGTGTGTGTGTGTACGTCAAACTGTAATGCAGACAGACAGTCGAGGACGGAGGGATTGCACCTGTGGTTCCTATGTTTACCTGCCTTTAATCAGCAAATGTAGATTTACTCAATAAATGGAAGATCTATCTTCATCTGGCACTGGGTGGATTTGAATTAAGAACACAAAACGTGTGTGTAAAGAAATTTCATTGCGTTTGAAATCTATCGAAAAAGGGTTCATCATTGTCACGCGGGCGACAAAATATATCATCCATCATTCAGCCGGAGCCTAGAAAGCAGACAGTTACTGAATGATTCAAATCTTTCATTCAGCTTTTAAAAATCCGCAGAGCGTCGCACACCGGGCTCTGAGATGGACCAATTCCAGTTGGACCATGCACCTTCAGGCGACCCGACAGCAAAAGACAAAAAGTGTCAAGTGACTCCGCTCTCAGTGCAGAAGTTGTCAGGCGAGCCGTGGAGGTGAAAAAAGTTCACCGCAAGTTGAGTGTTGCTGAATATCTATGACTGTCAGCAGCCGAGCTCTTGGTTCGCAGCTTCACTCACATCCTGTGTGACTGCGCCGCCGCCGCCGCTGCCGCCACCACCTGCACCGCCGCGGCGCAACGCTGCCCGGCACCTGCACGGGTGCTGCACAACGCCACCTTGGCGCGCTGCACGGCTGCAGCCGAGTGCAGCTGCAGCCGAGCGCAGCTGCCGCCTGCAGCACCACACAACGCAGCGCAACACAACGCACCGCACCGCCATCGTCTGACGTCCAACAGGCTGCGCGAGGCGCGGCTATGACGGCAGCTATTAGCGTCTCCCCAAAAAACAGAGGAAGTAAGCATCGGTCGCTTTGTCATCCTGAGATAAAAGTGAAGAGATACGCTGCTGCTGCTGCTGCTGACATCGGTGACCCCGCAAGCATCTGAAAATAACACGTGGCCACTGGCCGCTGCTGTGGAAGCGGTTTCGCAGATGTGTTAGTGGACACAGCTGCAGCTCGTAAAAATAGACTCCCCCTGATGAGCGTGGGACGATGAGACACGACTGACAGTAGTCATTATAACGGTCTCTCCATCAGACACACCTCCATCGAACCTCTGCGTGGTATCTGAGGCAGCTGCGTTTACCCTGCTGCGACGCCGTCGGAAGACCCGGCGGGCTCGCCGGGGTGGCACGGCGTCTGCGCCACCTCGGCCGACTCAGTCCGAGCTGGCGGTTCCTTAAAATGTCCCCGCACGCCCTTCGTTTCCTCTAAGCGACACGTATGAACGACGTCGCCGCCAGCCGGCGAGCACATCCACCGCCCATCACCTACGGAGCCGAGGATCCAGGGCGATGGAGCGCTCCAACAGTGGGAATACCACAGAGTAAACAGGAAGTCTGGGATATAAAAAGACAGCTCAAATTTCACTCACTTGACAGAAGCATTCTCGACATTTGGCTCTTGCGGGATTATTCGAAAGAAAAGCGGAATAAGGGCTGATCTGCCTCGCTCGCAAACGGCTAACGCTCGAGCTCCAGTTAGCATTGCGTATAGCAGGACCAGCACCTGTGCTTGCGCTCCATTTCTGAGTGTCATTTACCGGCGGCACACCACTGTAACACATAAACACACTTAGCAACATTTCTGCATGCGCACTCAATAACTGCAAAAAACAGGGCCGTCACACCTAAGAAACTTCCAGTTGATATTAACTAGCAAACAAATAACTGATTTTGACAACAACAAAAAAAAGTTGTCTTCCTCAGCTCACTCGATGCCACTACTATGGTACAAGCGTAATCAGAACTTAATCATACAAATGCGGCTAACAAAGAAAAAGAGCCATTTATTGAACAGCTGATTCTGCGGGGTCCTATTTATAGGGAGCAGCCCGCAGGCTGGTGGGATCAGAGGGAGCCACAGTGGCATCATCACGTTGTTGGCAGCCTTTCAGAATACAGAACACTGAAGCTAGCTTGGTATAGCTAACTAAGTGAAGAATATAAATACTTCTCGCAGGTACTGGGGCGTCCTTTAAACTGGGCGCTGGTCCGTATTTAGCAGGGCTACATGAAAGCAATACCGTCTAGCTGCTCTGCTGCCTCCAGCCCGGCGAAGGAATTCTACTTAGCATTCCTCTGGAATACCAGTATCACAGCACAGACGGAGGGAGAGAAGGAGGCTTTATGCAGCCTTATGTCACTGGCAGCCAGCACAAGAACAAATGCAGCCAGTCCCGGCGGAATACAGGAATGCGAAAGGCAGAGAACTTCTGTGGCAGAAGGGGAAGATAACATCGCATCTACAGTTTTAGAACTTTTGGGCTGCCAGGAAATCAACCAGGAACAAGGGCTGCTCAAGCTCAACACTTCGCCTTTAAAACACGGCAAAGGATACCATCTCTGCCGAACGCGGAGATCCTCCTTCTGCAACAACCAGAAGACTTTCTCCATGGGCGTATTGATTGCGCGTGTAAGGCTTAGGTTCTTTGCGGGCTAATGTGCCGTTTACGAACGGGAGCGGCAGACCAAAAGTGATAAACGCCAGCCAGGACACGGTAAGAAGGACGTGTACGCCGGCACACGCGAGGCAAAAAAAAAAAACTGATGAACTGGTGCCCGGCGGATGACACGCACACATTGCATTTTTAAAGTCATTTTTTTTGAAGGCGCATGGTCTCGGGCAGCTCGTGTCGCAATGGTCAACTCGTCCAAATAATCCAATAAGTTTAACAGTCGGCCTTCTCGATGCAAACCACGACTGTTTATACTGTGGCTGCAAATGACTGATTTCATCATCACTTATTCTGCAAATTACCACAGCAAGCGGCTAGCGGGAATTTCCCGCATCCAGAAGGGCTACGTTCTCGCAGACGTTGACGGGCTGTCACCCGGAGAGTCAATCACACTGGACAGAGCAGGAAGTTGTCCGGCATCTGCTCCCAAGCAGTTTAGCCGCCTTGGCAGCGTCCAAGCGGCGCGGCCCGGATCGTCGCTGCTCCTTCTTCGCTCTGCCCTCCGTTCCCGCCTGCCAAGATTGTGTCCTTATGCATTTAGTGTTTACCGAGTCAACAGTGGCGGTGTTGTTGCTCCGCATTATCTTCATCTGTGTATCATGATGGGAGCTGAAGGGAAGGCATGTGATGGGACACAACATGAGCCGAGTCGCGGGCTCCCGCCGGGACTCGGCTCAGCACCGGTGCCGACAGCGTGGACGGGTTCGTTCTGACCACAGTGGGTTTCCCCCCTGAGCACAGCTGGATGGTCTAGTTTTGCCCCCCCCGGCCCCCCCTCCACAGACTCCTCAGAACAGAGTGTTTAGGAGTGAGGGAGGGAAGAACATCCCCTTCCCCACTCAAAATTACACCCTTGTGTTTGACACGTCTCGACAGATCTTTCTCTCAGCCCAGCACATTCTTCAGCTAAAAGCCACATCATTAAGTTGAGCCCAGTCCTGTCCAACTGTAGAAATATTAGCATCAATCCGCTGTTTGATAAACGGGTATGACAGGCCGTGCTGTAAACACGGCGTTTGGAGTAAAATGACGCTTCTTGAGTTATTATCGTTGTCAGGGAGGACCTCCGAACAGCAGTTCAGCTCAGGAAACCCGTACCGCCCTGCGTTACTCACGTACTGACCGACCATGTCACTATAAAGAGGTGCTGGTCGGTTATTTTTCGGTCCTACAAAAGATATGGAGCAAGTCATTGCTACGACACAGCAGACTTGCTTGTGAGGAGACAAGCGGCCGCTGTCTAGAGCTCGGCGGAAATCCCACTTGTTCCTCAAAGACAATTCACATCTGTTTAAAAAGAGTAATGAACCTCTTTGTTGTCTTCCTCTGCACCAAAACCAGTTTGCGTGTGTAAAAAAAGAAAAGAGAAAAAAAATGAACGTTGTGAACAAGTGAAGTATTTGGTGTGACGCCATTTTAGTGGTCGAGAAACTGATGCAACGTCATGCCACCTTCCAACATCATCTGCGGCATTCTGGGGAACCTGTGACACAACTTAAGAACAAAAATAATAAGAATAATCAGAGACCGAGTAACCACAAGTCCAAACCACCACCAAATAATAATCCGATGATCCCTAGTGATTGCAGTTCCCCTTGGCAACCGGAATCTCCGGCTCGAGCATGTTCACCAGGGCTACAGCTCAAGTTGAAACCGGCGCCCGCTCCCCAATCAGGACCAACGTCAGTATGAGAACTGTAAATATCAACAGCAAAACTATGGGCAATCAATACCACGTTTCGTCTAAAGCAGTAACGCATGAACTGTACATAAAGTGCGGCTAACTGAGCATAACACTGCGAGGTTCCCCGCTTCGGGAAAATCGTTTGGTCTAATTGTGACAGTAGAAGTTAAGTTTGGGGTGACGCAACCTAGTCACGTCTTCATGAATCCCTGCAGCTGATGAGAGTGCGTCCACGTTACTGTTCTTTACTTTTGCTATGTTTGTGCCTTTCATTCACACGACTCCGTGTGGCCCTAAAACATCTGGAACGCCGGTTTTCGAGTGAAGACGCCAGGCTTCATTTAAATGTGTGAAGGATGGCATGCAGCGCCATGTTTGCCGCCCGTATGGGAGTTATTAGTAAACTCCCACTCAGTGTTTTCCGACTTCATGGCCATTTAATAGTCCTGCGTTACCTTCAGTATTGGCTCCATTTCCTCGTCAGTACATGCAAAGAAACCTTTCGTGTTTAGCCCATGCTAAGTGTACGTGACTGGACATGCATTTTCAAGCGTTTCACACTGGACTTCGGAAATCATGCTTAAACAGTTGGTAAGACCCATTATTTTATTTTATTTTTTTTTAGCTTTAAAACTAAAACATAAGGATGAAGTAGCCCCAGACACTCCTCTTTGTCCACACATGGTTGTGGTGAAATTGGTGCGAGAGAGAAGATCAACCGTGAATATTCATGAGCAAACAATTTCAGCTGGCTCACCCCAAACTTACCCTTCCTCGAGTCTACCATTGAGAAGGAATAATCTAGTTAAACCCGTCTAATCCCTCCAGTACAACCTTGCTCCTTATTATGAGCTTTAACACGAAGTAACGGGCGCTTTTTATCTGTGGAGGACCCTCACGGGCCTGACTGAACTCCCCAGGCATCTGACACAGACTTGGGAATTGGCTCGAGTCTAAAACAAATGATTTCTTGTGCTGGGAGGAGTGGCAGCACATGTTGTCCTGACCAAATATGGCTGAGTGAAAACACAACGGTCCAATCTCTGCAGCACCCTGGAATGAAAAGCAGCAGGTCTCCTTAACTGGTGTGAATGTGGGCCATGACACAACACACTGACACCTACCCCAGCAGAGCTTTACTCTACAGGCTGCATTTGTTTGACTCGGGGAGGGTGGTGGGGGGGGGGGGGGGGGGTACCTGTG
>CAAKHG010016096.1:3667-18542 GCA_901007715.1 Dactylopterus volitans | reverse complement strand
TGAAATCTGCCGGTAATCATCAGGCGCTGCTGTATATCAGGGTTCTGCTCTACCCCATCCTCACCAGCAGGTGTCACTGGTGAGCTCTGTTGACTGAGACCTCTAGGACAGTGGAAGCTCACTGAGGTCCTGTGTGTGTGTTTTTCAGACTGGGAGTACAGCAAAGGCTTCATCAGCGAAGACATGGTGAGCGAACACCTGCCCCCTCCCGGCGACAACACCCTCATCCTGATGTGCGGCCCGCCGCCCATGATCCAGTTCGCCTGCAACCCCAACCTGGACAAAGTGGGCCACGCCGAGGAGCGCAGGTTCAACTTCTAGACGCACGCGTCCGCGCCGGGGTCGCCCGCGCCGGTGCTCACTCACGGGTGTCGACCCATCCGCGGCTCCACCCTGAAAGCCATTAAAGCACTAGCACAGGTGCAGCGTTGCACTGTGCGTACTACATAGAAATATATATATAAATATTTATGCCATGATGTTCAGCGCGCAGCGCGGACCAAGTCGTGTTCTCTTAAGACGCCACGGATGAGAAGGAAGCGATGAGTGTTTGAGCTTGTTGAGGATGTTCAGGCGAAGTGACAGTGCTGCCGTGTGTGTGTGTGTGTATATATACGTCTCATAATCAGAGTTTACCGGCTTGTTCCGAGTGCCTTAACACACTTTTTTTTAAATGCAAAGTTAAGGGATGGGGAGCACTTCCATTTTTACTGAATCACTACTCCATCATGGCGAGTCGGAAGATGTATTTTGTCATTATGTCAAAGATGTGGATGTTCAGCTGAGAGCGAGAGCGGCTGCTTGTGTTTGGATATGCAACATAAAGGAAACACTGCGGTTTCACCTCTGCTGCCGCGTCTTGTTTCTATGACGACGATGCCGTCGAATGCAGATGCTGCAGAAAGGAAAGTTGCTTTTGAAATGTTTTATTACCAAAAGTTTAAAAACGGCATAGAATAACAGCATAGTCGATATGCAGGAAAACGGATTTGGCTAATTCCTTTATAAAGACAAAACAACTTTGGTTTCCATGGTTACTTCCAACATTTTGGTTTTTACCAGCTTACAGGTTACATTTGGTTGGTTCAATCAGTGCTACAGTAAAAAAAAGGTGAGCTTATAAAAGGGAGTTGCAACTTTTGGTGGGAAATGTCTCAACAATGTGACACTAACCCGATAAAGACAGGTGCTTTCTTTGGTTTTCAAGCTTCCTCCAGCCGCGGTGCTGAGCCAACGCTCCTAAACCCTCATTTGACACAGACATGGAGAGTGGTTCCAATCCTCATTCAAACCTTTTCACCACAGGGCCCAGTTACAACAGACGTTTTCTCACCTCCTCGAGTGGAATTTCCATCTCATGTTTAGCCACTCGGCTCCAATTCAAAGCCAAATTCCAACAAAAAAAAAAAACTGCCCGCAGGGTCGGAGACCTTCGGGAAGGTGAGAAAGCGTCACCCCCGGCAACGTCGCCGGTGAACGTACCACAAACGCGAGCGCTCGGTGCCACCACGAAGGAGAAAGAACACTTCAAATACACCGACTACTTCACACAAAATGTTTTGAGTATTTAAAAAAAAAAAAAAAAACGGGTACAATAATGCAACAACGTTGAATTCTCAATTCATGCATGATATTTTGGTTTCAATAAATATACAAACGGAGACCGCGGCTGGCGAGGAGGAAGCAGAGGTCCGGCATGTTTACCACAGTTCACAGGAGCCGGCTGGGAGGCGGCAGCAGCGGCGGCTCAGTCGGACATGGCCGTCTCCTCCAGGCTGGCCTCCGCAGGGCGGGAGGAGATCTCCCGGAAGAACCCGTCCTCCTCCAGCATGCTCTGGAGAACAAGCAGGAGCCACAAGGAAAACCACCATCAACATCGAGCCTTTTTTGATGAGACGCTTTATGAACACGCTCTGGCCTTTTGCTAGGAAACGTTCCCTGGAGCTGGACGTGTGTGTGTGTGTGATGAGCGGGTCACTCTCACCGTCAAATTGTTGATTCCCTCAGAAAAGGCTCCGATCTGTCTGACGGTTCCCTCCGAGTCTTCCATCTGCTGGGTGACAAACGGCATCAGACATGAGGGGGGGGCACGCGAGGCGAAAACAAAGGGTGAGGTCAATGGGGACGCGGTTCCTGCCTGCTCCAGGTGGTCCAGGTTGTCCTCGTAGATCTGGACGCCCCTCTGGAAGCTGCTGCTTTTGGGCATCTCGATGTTCATGGGGCAGACGTACTCATCGCCGTCCTCCTGCCGCTTCTTCCTGAGGGTGCCGAAGCCGCCGAACGACAGGCGCCTGGGCTGGAAGACAGGAGGAGGCGGTCGGATGCTGCGCCGATAAAGAAGCTACCAATCGACCAATCGAGCGACGGGGAAATTCATCAGACCTCCTAAAACCCGACGATGAAAAAAAGACCAGCTGGATCTGCGTACCTTGACCCGGGCGGTGGCGGTGAGGACGGCGTAATCCGGGTTCTCCAGGCAGTCCTGCTTGAGCCGCTGGGCCTCGGAGCCGACCAGCAGGTGGAAGTGCGTGGCCAGGTGGCGCCGCAGCAGCGTTTTGCTGGGCGGAATGTTGAGCAGGAGGGCGAGCGCCTCCACGTTGAAGCGGGGCTCCAGCACCTGCGAGAATGCGGCACCTCAATAAGGGAACCGGGAACGGAACCGCGGCGCTCGACACCTCGTCCGGTTTGCCATGGACAGATAATTCTGCACCATCGACGACAGCTGTGATGACACTCGGGATTTATCAGGTTTCATGCGAGCGTCAGTCCGGATATTCCAGATGGAGCATTTCCCCATCAACGTCCCACGTGTCCTGTGTTTTTTCGGCGGTGGAGGTTTTCCGATAAAAAGCGGCGCCGCGCGTCTGTTCGCAGCATCGTCGGCAAGTGTTTGCGCACATCAAGACGACCTAAAAATAACACCGGTAATTATCCTTCCACTGACAAGTAAAATATAGTGCCTGAATCAAACCGCTTGCCAACTATTTGATATCATGAAGGATTTCTACTCTCTCCATACTTGGGCTCATTACGCAGCAGTGACTCGGCACTTTTTCGGGAGCGCGATGCTGTAATTTACTTCATTCTTTTATAATTGCGGCCTGTATCTGCAGGCTTTGTTCGCCCCGTCCTTTAATTTGCTGCTGCAAAAGTTTCCCAAAAAAAAAAAAAAAAACCAAACAAACAAAAAAAAAAACCGCCCCCTCACCATCAGCCCGCCGTGAACGCCGCTGCCTCTCAGATTCGGGGCGTATTCCGCCAGGTCCACGGAGCGCAGCCACTCCATCACCCGGTGGTTCGTCCACTGGGCGATTTCAGCTGGTGTGATGTTGTTCTGGAAAAAAAGAAAAAAAAGTCATGACGGATTTATAAATGTGTTAAAAAAAAAAGGAGTCAGGTGTGGGGGCGGGGTCCCCTTTGCGATACCTCGTCGGAGGGCCGCCGCCTGAGGCAGTTGGGCTCGTAGGAGTTGAGGCGGAGCACCTGGATGGCCCTCTTGATGCTGAGGTGATGGAGCACGCTGCCGACCTTCAGGGACAGGAGGTCGTCCTGGGAAACGGAACCAGAGGTCATGCGGCTCGTCACATGAGAACACGCCGGCCACAGAGAGAGAGACACAGAGAGAGAGAGAGAACGCCGCCACTGCGCGACGGTTGCGCCCGTGCGGCGTTCGCCGAGCACCACGGCGGCGCTGCCGACTCACCACCGTCATGTAGTGCAGCATGTTTCCGTCCACGCGCGCCTCGTCAAAGTGGCTTTTGTACTGCGGGAGGCCGATGTCATCCAGCCACCCTGAAACGGCAGCGACATTTCACCATCACACACGCGCCCACGCACACACACACACACACACTCTCACCGGTCTACTACGGTGTCACACTCACTGGTCACCCAGTTGTGGTCCAGTTTGCCCTTGAAGTCGTCGTCCTCGGAGCCGAGGGCCTGCAGGGCCAGCTGGAGCTTCTTCCTGTGGAGCAGCGTCTTCATGCCCAGCTCCTGGCCAGAAGGACGGCCACCAAAACATCACACAAAAAAAAAAAAAAAGACAGAAGACGGCGCAGTTCGGAGGTGTGACACACTGAGGCGCCGCGGCCGCTCTCCTCACATCACCCGCACTTTTAACCACATATTTGGAAGCCCAAAAGCGAGCGTGATTTGTGTAGAATCACACAAACCAGAGCGGGTGGGAACCCGATCATGTCTGCAGCAACCGAGGACAGCCCGCAGATTACTCTCCTATTTTAGTAACGTTTAGTACACAAACTTTTCAAAACCGAATTAAAGTTTTTTTTTTACAAACCAAAAACCAAAATAGTAAAACAGATTCAAAATAAAAAATTAAAAAAAAAAAAGTAGTTTTAAGAAAATTCATTTTTTGTAGTTCATAAGAGTTTACTGTGTCGATCAGCCCGCTGATCATCAGTCAGTGCCGATTAGTGCAAAAAAAACCCTCATTTCCCCTCATTGTTGCGTTGTGTTTGAGACATTTATAGTCACTTATTAAGTTGTTTTTATCAAACGTGATTTACAGGTGAGAAACAGCACTGAAGTAGGAGATCTTGGAATAAGTGCGAAGAGACAAGAGATCAACTAAAGAGGAGCACAGGAAGAGGAAGTTAGTGTGTGTGTGTCGGGGTGTTAAAGGGGCTGGGCTACACTTCCTCCTCCTCCAAAACACACTCGTGGTGTAGTCAACACTCCTGAGGCTCCGCCCTCCTGCCTACCTTCTCCAGGTCGTGCTGTGAAGCCTGCAGCAGCGTCTGTCCGGACTTGATCCAGCTCTGTCCGTGTGCCACGTACAAGCCGAGGCCCTGGTCCTGCAGCCAATCACACACCTCCTCTTTGCCCCAGCGCGAGAAGGGGACGTCGGCGGCGCTGGCGGGGTCAGAGAGCGAGCCAATCAGCCGGCGGCTCCACGGTAAACGATGGAGGAGGAGGAGCAACCGAGCCCGCTAGGGTTCTGCCACCTACTTGTGCTTGGGGTCTCGTGACCAGCCCAGGCGGGGGCCGGCCGTGGCTCGGACTCCGCCCCTCGTGAACTCCATCTCACCGTCATCCAGGTTGAAGGAGGTCGAGTGACTCCTCTTTAACCTGCCGGGGGGGGGGGAGGGGCGTCATGATTAACAACCACAGCCGACGGCGTCAGCGCCGCCGCCGACTGACCGCTGGCGGTTACCTGCCAAAGAATTTCCTCAAGCCTTTGGACTTCTTTTTGGCGTCTTGCGAGGAGGCCTGAGCAGCGCCGTCCCGGGATTTCGGGGGCGGGGCGCCCGCCAGGTCCAGGTGCTCCGTGCCTTTGCGTTCCGTCTCGGCTGCGAGGCAATTGCACAAACGTTAGCGTGACTGCGGCGGCGGCGGCGGCGGGCCAACACCAGACTTAAGAGCATCCATGACCGGGTTTTGCTCATCCTCACCGAGATTCGGGGAGCTGACCGTCTGCTTGCCGCCGCGCAGCTTGAAGAAGCCGCGGCCGAAGGAGGCGCGAGCTCTCTTGGTACCAAACGTGTCATCGCTGGACTTAGTGGGGGAAGTAGAACCGGGTCTTGATTTATTTTTCGCCTGTTAGGTGGGGGGGGGGGGAAATCAGATGACAGAGGAAAGACTTTTTAAACTGCTGTGTCACTGTTCAACCACTAGGTGTCAGGCAAGGACCTTCTGAGGACAGCAACAGGTCGCCTCTGATAAACTAACCGACATTCACAACCAGACAAATCTACTCTTCTGGATTCAAATATTCAAAAGGTGGAAAAACAACAAACATTAAAAAAACACCTTAAAACTGTTTGCGTTTGTGGTTTGGCAGTTAACGTTGTGGAGCTCAGCCGGTCTTACCTGGTCGGTGCTGCCCGACTGTGAATCATCGAAGGAACTGAAATAACAAGAGGGAGAAATATATATATATAAAAGCTTCATTTTTTAACCTTTTAGCTCAGGTATCAAATATTCTTCAAGTAGACGTATTGTTTTGTTAGCGTAAAATATCTATATAGAACACGCGTACACAGACATTAAAGAGCAGCCTCCTCAAAGCTGTTTTCCATTTGATTTACTTTATCATGTACGTAAAAAATAAAATAATTCTTGTGTTGTATTTCATGAAACCGTTATTTTTTTCCCCCTTTTTAAAAACCTCAATGCAGTTAGGAAGGTTTGCTGGTTTGTTTTACAAACCACCGCGGGAGGTTTTTAATAACGTTAAAATACCTCCCCGCTGCCTGCAGCTGGCGCTCTCGGTCCAGTTCGTTCATTTCGGCGAGCACGGCGATGCACGGGCTCGACTGGGCGCAGGCGGGGAGCAACGGGGGGCGGGGGGGAACAAAAAAACAGGATTATTGGAACATAGTTTCCCAACAGCAGAACACACACTAATGGGGAGAGTAGAAGCTCCTGGATTCCTTGTGAAATCACTAAAAGGGGAGGGAGGCTGATATTTTTCTTTTTTTGTCTCTTTTTCAGAGGAAGTCTACAGTCTCGGGTTCATCCTGTGTTCATCCTGAAAATTGTTTTGACAGAGGTTGTGTTTACCTCGCCGGAGCTCCTTCCTGTCTCGCCCTCCAACGCCAGCGTGACCCGGTCCACCTCCATGGCCGTGGGGAGCGAGGGGTCGTCTGGGATGTCGTCGTAGTCGTCTTCCTTCAGCTTCTCTGAGAGGACGGTTGGACCAAGACGGGTTCACCTTTAACGGGCTATTTAACTTGATATTAATCCAAAGATTGTGTTCTTGGAGGGGCGGGGAGAAAACACTGTCTGCTCAGTCACATAACACCCACAGTCCCTTTGGATGACTGAAAACCACAAATCATAAACCCCTTTGTCCATTAAATGCCACAAAACAGGCAAAACAAATTATCTAAAAACAGAAAAGCCATCAACCCCATAATTAGAGGAGCTTGGCAATTTGCCTGAATACTGCAATGATTCTGTTTTAACGCAGACCTCATTCATGTGACACTTACACTGATCGGCCATAACATTACGACCACCTGCCTAATATTGTGCAGGTCCTCCTTAAGCCACCAAAGCAGCCCTGGCCCATCGAGGCCTGGACTCCGCCAGACCTCTGACGGCGTTGCTGTGGCATCTGGCACCAAGATGTTAGCAGCAGATCCTTTAAGTCCTCTAAGTTGTGAGGTGGAGCCTCCGTGGATCAGACCTGTTTGTCCAGAACATCCCGCAGGTGCTGGATTGGATTGAGATCTGGAGAATTTGGAGGCCGAGTCAACAACTTGAAGTGGTTGTTGTGTTCCTCGCACCGTTCCTGAACCGTGGTAGCTTTGTGGCAGGGAGCGTTAACGCGTTTCCATGGAAGGGTGGACATGGTCTGCAACGATGCTGACATGGATGACTCATCGGACCGGGCCACCTTCTTCCATTGCTCCGTAATCCTGTTCTGATGCTCACAACTCCATTGTTGGTGCTTTCAGCGGTGGACGGGGGTCAGCGTGGACCTCCTGACCGGTCTGCAGCAACAGCAGCTCGTCAATGGTTCACCGCTTGTCCTTCCTTGGGCCGCTTCTGATTGGTTCTGTCCTCTGCAGACACCAGGAACCGGTTCTGGAGATGTTCTGACCCAGTCGTCTGGCATCGCAACCTGGTCCTTGTAAAGTGGCTCAAATCCTTATACTCGCCCATTTTCCCCCTGCTTCTAACACACCAACTTTGAGGAAAAAAATTTCACTTGCCGTCTAATATATCCCACTGACCGGTGCCATGGCAACCAGATTATCCGTTTTATTGACTTCACCTGTGAACTGTCATCACGTTATTGCTGATCAGTGTAATCAACTTAATCCGCTTGAAGTGGAGTCAACTGGACAATTACAGCTCGGACTCACGGTAAATATCATGTGACGTGAATGATGAGTGTTTATGGTCTTTAAACACAATCTGACCTTTGACCAGCTCCTGCACTTTCTTCGTGAGCGACAGCTCCAACTCCTTGATCCTTCTCTCCTGAGGACAAACACACGACCGCGTTAGCGGCGTCGGCCGATGCGGGTCGAAGCGACCGCCTTTATCAAACTGTACCTTCTCGTCATTGGTCGACATCAGCGACTCCAAAACCCTCTTCATCTTCAACATTTCTGTATCTGGCGGGGAAAAATAGAGGGTGCTTTGTGCTTGTGGAAGTTTCAGTCCGGCATCAACAGCCAGCAGAGAAGAGAAATAACTAAGGCGAGCGCGCTTCCAGCCGCAAGTTCCGTGAGAACGCTGAAGGAGCTGAATGGAACCGTTCCGCGCACACCTAAACGCGGGTGACATGTGTACATGCAGATGAGCAGAGCAGCATTCCTCTGCCGGCGGAGCAGATAAAATCAGGGTCAGCGGAGGGCTGAGGGAGTCCTGGAGTCAAACAGTCGGACATGTTTGGTATGAAGCCACGCACAGATAAGCAGGACAAACACACACACACATCTGCTCATTACAGTACAGATGGTCTGTGAAATGTAAGATTTTGAAAAAAAAAAAAAAAAATTAATGGAGAAGTTCCATATCTCAGACCCAAATGGAAGGAGGAAGCAGGAAGCTGCTGGGGGAGTGTGAGATGCTTACTGAGCTCATCCCCACACGGCCTCTCGCTATATTAAAAGAGCTGGACTCCATGAAACGCTGCCGCCCGACAATCACTACAGGCGCCCCCCCCCGAACCCCGCCCATCCCACCTCTCTCTCCTGCCTCCGCTCCTCCGTGGGCCTCCACCCTCGGTCTGCCCTCGTCACGCAGCCTCCGGAGCTCCGCCTCCCGCTCCTCCAGCTGCCGCTGCAGCAGCTGCAGCTCCTCCTGCGGTCGGCGGCAGACACGGTCAACTCAATCCGACACCGGTCGTTCTGCGTTTTTTGTTTTTTTAATTCAAAGACACATTACTGTCACATGACTCATACAAATGATGATAAACAGGAAAAGGGAAGGAGACCACCAAGACTCGATGCTTCGAGATAAACCTAAACCTCGCAATAGCATCTGAATAGGATTTTATGATTACGCTTACTTTCCCGTTAATGGGCCAATGGATTCACATCAAAACAACATCATCCGCACAGTTAGGATGCACAAGAGCCATTTTGTTAGCCAGTGGGTGAGTTTGCCCTTTGGTTGGTTAGTTCCAAGTGTTTACTACCGTGTGACACACTGTGGGTCTTTCCGAGATGATACCGGTCACATGTTTGCTCAACAGTTAGTTTACAGAGTGGAGACACCAGCTCATCAAGAGCCGCTGAAAGCGCCCACTGTTCGGAAAGCCGAATCCAGTCGAGATTCACAAGATAACGAGATGCGCTTTTATGGAGCGCGAGACTGTGTGAGGAAACAGGAAGGGGTGCCAACTGAGACGCCGGCGAGCGGCGCTGCGGCTGACGCGCCGTTATCAGTCTACAAAGTCCACGCCCAAACGCTCGTCAGGGTTCATGCAGCTTTGCGGGAGTCAAGTTCAAGCCCACCTCAAGCACTTTCAAGGCACACAAAACAACTTGCTGCAGACTCCCGGAGTCTTCATCACACTCAAGTTGTTACTAAGTTCCTTCATACCAATGACAATCGCATATGTACGCCATGTTTAAATTGCCAACTGTTCATATTCCAATATATAACAGCAGGATCAAATTTTGAAAGATTTGTGGTTTGAATGAGTGATCGCGTGGATGAAACACCAGATTATTTCAAACTTGTGCCATACATTGCCATTCAAGCACATTCCAAGCCTTGAAAAACACAACTAGCGGTGGGCATCCTCCAGTCCTTGCATGAACCCTGGCTAGCGGAGGGTTTCGGTCGGCCGGGTGACGGGTTGAGGTGGAAGCACTTACAGCGGCGTGTGGTGAAAGTCGGGGAAATCATTGTGGAGAAGGAGCAGGTTTAAGAGGACGGCAGGGGCCAGAAAGAAGGGCAGCAGGAGGAGGAGGGGAGGGGGGTTAAACCATGTTCACCTCGTCTCCGGTGAACCGCTCTGCGCTCCACTTTGGACGCTTGACGGGGTTAGCGTGTAGCAGAAAGGACGTTAAAGTCACAGCGGAAGGGAAGGAGCAAAGGAGGTCAGGGAGGAGGGTTTTTTTTTTTTTTTTTTTAAAAACAGATAATGCATTTTAAAAAAAGGACAAAAACATAGCTGGATTTAAATGAATGAGGTCTGTGCTAAGTGAAGTGCGCGCACGCACACACACACACTCACTTTGGTGGCTTTGAGTTTCTTCTCACACTGCAGTCTTTCATTCTCGATGTCGGTCACCCTGAACCGCAGGTCCGTTACTTCCTGGTACAAGCCCTGGGGAGAGGTGGGGGGTGGGTGGGAGAATCCCCGTTAAATTCTGAAGGAAGCCTGACGCTGGGGAGTCGGTGGGAAAAAGACTTCTGATTTTTTTTGCAACAAGGGTAGAAGAACACATTATCGTCAGACTTTTGTCCCCCAGGAAAGAATTTAAGCTCAGCCAAAACATGGAGACAAATCCCCGACTAAAGGGAGGCTTCAGTGGAAATTACTGGATTCAGGGATTCATTTTTTTCCTCTTTTTTTTTTTAAATCATCCTCTCACACAGTCTTTGCTACTCATGTGTGTAATTACATCTTATAAACTAAAATGTCAGCAAACCTTTTGTCATTTTTCATGATTTCTCTCATACTTTACACAAGTCTGAAAGGTTTATGGACGCCGCACGTTGAGGCGCAGGGAGCTCTAAGTGTTCAAGAGGTAAAAAAAAACAAAAAAACACACAGCAATCAGAACGTGTTGCTTAGGTGGGAGTGAACCGATTTATTTAATGCGAAACTTTGTGGAGCTGAAATGGAAACAAAAATAAAAAGCTTAAAAGCTTTCACCGTCTGGAAACGCCGCGCTACATTCTCCACGCGCGCTTCCTGGTGAGTGGAAAGAGTGTGGAAACTTTCACAGCCTTTCAGATCTTCAGATATGGGAGAGGAGATGTGTGGGTGGGTTGGTATGGGGAGTGGGGCCAGAGGGTTCGGGGGGGGTTGTGGGGGTCTGGCAGGAAACAGCTGCTGCAGGGGTGTTTAAGCTTCTTTTGTAACCACTGAAGAGGTTCACCCGGCAGCACGTGACGGATCCATCCGCCAGCCGGGCGAGACGGACCTTCGCGACTCCCAAACAATGAGCGGGCGGCTGCCAGGAACCAGATTCCACATGAAAAGCGTGCAGGTGCGGCGGCGGCGGTCTACCTCGCTGTCCCTGTGGTCTCGCTCCACCGCAGTCAGCTTCAGCTTCAGGCTGGACACCTCCGTCATCAGCTCCAGCTTCTGCGTCTCCAGCGCCGTCCGGTTCAGCAGCTCCTGCGCAGGAGAATCCAAAAGGAGCGGTCACGTAAAAAAAAAAAAGGGGGGGGGGCCTTCAAGACTGCAACGCCCACCTGACTCGAAGTCCTACCTTCTGAAGCAGCTCCTCCGTAGCATTCAGCTTCTCCCGATGATGCTCCAGGCAGTTGTCCAGGTCCCGAATCTTCTCACCCTGCACCTCCACCTGATCTGTCAGAACACTTACCTGGAAAATAGCGAGGACACAATCGTTGATCATGTTTCATACACTGGAAAACACTCAAGAAAGCCACATAACCGAGTGAAATATTCACAGTGAATGTTGAAAAAGAATAAAAGATTTGAACGAGCTCCTCCAAAGCCTGACTCTCTAATGCCTTTTATTTGGAGAGTTTGGGTTTGGCATAAATGCAACTTCCACAACAGTTTTGTTGTCTGGGTCTAGACATTTGACTCCGCCCACTCCACCGAGTTAACTGATTGGTTTAAAGACAGTGGTTTAAAGGTAGGAAAAGCAATCGGGGTCGCAGTGAACGCTATTGTTTAGCCGTACGCTGGAATTAAAGAGTAGGAATCAAAATAATAGACACCTGTATGGTCCATGCGCAGGAATTAAGAGTACGTGACTGGTTGAAAGCTTCTCCTCTGCATACATCTGACAGAATTGCCACATTCTAGTTTCAATGATCTGATACCAGGTAATCGGCTTTGGGACCTTCGCATGAAAGGTGCGTTTGTGCTCCTCGAACTGACGGAGGTGGAGCTCAGTTGGAAAACGGGTGGTGTGCTCCTGGGAACCAATCAGAGTTGAGCAGCACAAGCTACAGTAGAGAGGTGGTTTATTTATTTTGCCAGCATCGTCATCAAAAACAGATTCACACTGGAAAATAAAACTTTACTCAGTCATGAATGTTGAATTCTACTGTAAAAAAAACCCAACTGAATTCTATGGTTCCACTCTACTATGAGCCAGTCATGACCAATAAACAATGACCAATTAAAATGTATCGAGTTACTTTAGTGCTGCTTTGAGCCTGGACGTCTCCACACATGCACACACGACAACTAAGTGAGGTTTAAATGCCAGGAGGCGTGGAGGGGTTATGGCTTTATGTTATGCGGCCCTGACCAATGAGAATTTGGGTAACTAATGCTCGGAAATACAAACGCAAGGGTGGACAAGGTGACACTTGACTGACAGATTTGCAGAAATGAAATCTGGAAAATCTGCAACGCTGCGTTTTAAAAGCAAAATGCTCAGTAAGGGTGACGCTAAGGCTAACATCAGCGCCCGAACACAAAATCATGCAGCAGCAGACGGGGCTGGGAAACGCTCGTTCTCATTGGTCGATCGTGATTACACGAGAGCAACCGGCACAATGCTACTTAATTACTTCTTCGGGTGCCTTTTGTTTTGCGTCTGTGCGTGTTTTTTTGTTGTTTTGTTTTGTTTGTTTTTTTACTCACAAACCTGAAGAATAAGACACTCTTTGTCGCTCTCCAGTCGTGACAGGCGCTCTTGGTAGATTGCTTCTGCGCTGTGGCCATTGGTCTGAAATGAAAAACAATGCGCGTTGATTGGTGATGTCTGAACAAGCCGCCGCTTCAGCTGAACGAGGCTTTCGGGGCCTGAAATGGAAAAAGGCAGCAGACGGACGCACGGCGCCCGAGTGCGTCATCGTTGTCACCTTCCAGACGATGGAAAACATAAAGGGAAAACATGTGATGGTGAGTGGCGCCCTCACATGAAAGTGGTTTGAAAATTGAATCAAAGTCTCGCAGAAGTATCACACATGGAGAGACGAAGTTATGTGATGAGAAAAAAAAATGTTTTTTTTATGGCAACGCCATAGTTTAAGAAACATGTCATAACAGTATGTCAGCGTTAAACAGGCTCTGCTACAGGCGACGGAGCAGGTTCACGAGATGTAAAGCAGACAAGACGACGACATCACAGACATGCAAAACACTGATCCTATAATTCACAGACTGGCTGTTACGAAAATGGGCTAATTTCCATAGGATGTAATGCATTCATTACAAATAGGATTTATGCTTACACGTGAATGCATCCACCAGCCACTGCTGATCTGGGATGTTTCAGCAATTGTGTAAATAACTGATACCAGATGAGCTGGTACCGAGCGCTCGACATCTCCCTACATGGCGAGTTAGCAGGAGCAGTGATGCCGGTGGACGTTATTATCAGTGAATCCTTCAGATAAGATTTCTGATTGCTCCCACATGAAACCCGTTTACAGCTTTGGAGCTCTGCTTTACCATTCGCCCCTGCAGCCACTCCGCCAGCCCTTCTGCCGTGGAATCAGGGATCTGACATCGCAGGTTGTCCCTCTCCTCGTTGTCCATCAGCTCCAGCGCCCCCCGCAGGTCCTCTAGCAGGTGCAGCACCCGGAGGCCTCCCAGGAAAGGGGAGGTGGGGGACTGGCAGTCAAACAGCCCGTTGGAGTAGTCCATGGCCTTGGAGCCTGGGAAGGTAACGAGGAAATACACCGTTTAATTTAAATGAAAAACAAAGGCGCGAAGCTGGGAAATTACAAGAGTCATTAGACTGGTGGGAATTGTGAAACTGGCAGATTAAGACTACAAGGAGGGACTTATGAGCAGGCCACATTTAATGTTAATTTGTAGTTCACCAAAATTACCCACAAGAAGCTACAAGTTTTAGTATTTGAGAGTTTTCTTAACTTGCCTGTAAATTCCATCCTCTGCTATGGACAGCGTGTTATAGTCACTGCGTGTTGTGGTGATTTTGTCATTATGGCCGTTTCAGCAGTGATCCGGCAAAATGCCAAATTCACTTTGAGCTCAGAACTTGGTGAGCGGGAGGCTTTCTGCGTCAGGACTGATACGAGATTTCTGAGGCTCATACGTGTAGAGCCTCGTTCCACCATTAGTGTTCGCTGAGGGCCAAATTATGACGAGTGTCTCAAGCCAAGGACCAAAACCACAACAGAGCAGTAAAGGCTGTAGCAATGCTAGCAGTAGATGTACTAAAATTGATTTATTTGTTTAGTGGGGCAATGCAGTTAACATAGTTTCAATACAAGGCATGAATCTCATTTACTGCATATAGAGTTACAGCTACAGCTAATTTTCCAACTCCTGTCCCTAATTGGGCTTTTAAACAAATACAACAAACAAAATCACAATCCTATTAAAATCCAATATACAAATACCCTATGTAAAAGCAAGTACAACCGAGCTTACAGAGCTAAATTCAGAATCATCACAACGCTAAACAAAATACAATGAACTTATACAGCAGTAGTAGCAGTAGCCTTCTTGGTAGCAGAAGCAGTATTCGTAGCAGTAGTAGCAGCTCTCACGGCAGCAGTAGTAGCAGAAGTTGTATTAGCAGTAGTAGCTGCACTAGCAGCAGTAGCAGTAACAGGAGTCATGGTAAAAGTATTAGCAGCAGTGTTAACAGCATTAGCGGTAAAATTAGTAATAATAGTGGTAGCAGCTATGGAATTAGGAGTAGTAGCAGTAATAGTAGTAGCAGTAGAAGTGTGAAGGGTCAAGGGTCAAGTGTACAGTGTGGGATGAGGTCAGCTTCAAGCACACCCCCCCCCCTCACCCCCACCACACACAGAC
>CAAKHG010016090.1:14305-25442 GCA_901007715.1 Dactylopterus volitans | reverse complement strand
GGGAAAATGAAGTGGAAAAAAGTGTTCATCCAAGTATTGGTGGCCATAGTCAATGGCAAAAACACTGTAGAAACGCGGGGCTGGGACTGTCAGCCCAACAGCAGCGGCGTTGTGTGTGTGTGTGTTACACCACAAGCTCCCAAGGTGCAGCAGTTCTGCGAAGTAGCGGTCACACACAGGTGCAGGCAGTGTCTCTCGCGGGGAACGTCAAGAGAACCGGGCTGAAATCTGTGTTTTCCTTTAGTCTCACTGACCGGTGTTTGTCTTCCGCTGGTTTCCTGTGCTCAAGGTTTACTTCCCGATCACAGACCCAAACTTCCAGAGAACCATGTCCCAAAGAAGCCCAAGCCACAACTCAACAGGTGATGTGAGCATGTGTGTCTGTGTCATGCGCGCGTTTCTCACCATGATCTGTGAATAGTCAAGACTTAGCCGGCTCCAGTGAAACTCAAACTAAATGCTTTATCTGTGACATCTGCTGTTTATTGTATAGATACCTGACCCGCTGGTCCGTTGACTCGGTGAGACCCATCTATAAGCGTGGACTGAAGTGGTGTAAGAAGCGCATGCCTGTTGGCGACCCAGCACTCAAGAATAATGTGACTTATAGCATGAAGCCACTTTATATAAAACAGTAAAGGACAGAAAGGCCCTTTATGCAAAGATTCAAGTACATTTCCACTCGACGGTCTTTCAAGACATCTGCAATTCACTCTTGAGTTTTTTCATACTGCCCTGGGAAAGGCCAAGAAGCCTTAGGCAGCTGTATTTATTGTACCGTTTGTTTATTAAGCTGCATCACACTCTCAATAAATCATGGTCAGCTCCCCCCAGAACCGTCTTTTCAGTCTCTGTTTTTTTTCAAAAAGCCCTTGAAGTGAACTCCACGATGGCTCGGAAGAGAGCAACAACTGTGTCAGTGTTACATTTTCAAAGTAGGTGGTAGGCTGACTGTGTATACTCAGTTTTAACACAGATGTGCAACTAAAATGGGTCTTATTTACCTTACAGTGTGTGTTTACCCTCTAGGAACTGCTTTTGTGCGTGCAAACAACGTTGACAGCTGGCGATCAGAACGTATGGACATGTTTATTTGTTTTAACGTACCACAAACAATCCGGCAAGCGGCGCGCGCTCGGGAGGCTCACGCGGCTGCCGCGAACAACCGGGGGAAAAGTGAGAAATGGCGAGCCCGGCGTGGATTTAAGATGCGTCTTTATAGCATGAAGGGGAGGCTCAAATTCTTGAGCCCATCCCCCATGTAGATGTATCCGTGCTGCGGCGTCATCGGCACGTGGTAGAAGGTCAGGCCCAACCACAGCAGGCTGCGAATCACACACACTCTGCTGCTCAGTTCAAACTGAAGACTCCACGAGCCTACACACACAAAGGGGAGGCTAAAGGTTACCATCAGCTGTCACATGAACCGCTCAGCTCCGCATATTATAACATGTAAGCTGAAAGCTCCTCCTGGATTTCACAGACCGGCTTTACTGTGGCAGTGTTTTGGGTTTTTTTTGCATGCATGCATAGCTGTAAGCTGCTGGATGGATATTACTGTTCCATCCAGGATGCTGCCATGTTATGTTCACTGACTGCATCTGGAGCCAGAGGCCGCAGCCTTCTCTGGAAATGATTCCGAGAAGATTGCACTATTCACATGCTGGAGGCAGCCAAAAGATACTTCAAATAAATCAAGCCTTTGTGTGTTCGATATCTACAGCCAGACCTGATTCCCAAGCATACCTGGGCGTGACTATGAACTCGGGACCCCGCCGGGGCTGGGAGCAAAAGCTGGACTTTGCCACTATTAACACATGAAAGCCGTTTGATTGACTCCTTTACACAAAACGCAGTTAACAGTTGAGGACCGTTACAATTGCTAAACCACTTGGAAATCATTTGACAAAGTAACTTGGCTAAAGGGGAGAAAAAATTAAATGATGTCAGAATGGAATGAATAATGCAACATGTAGATTTCAGGTTGCACTGCTGCGGAGGGGAGGGGGAGGATGGGGGGGTAAATCTGGAGCTGGAAGCAGTTTCTGCAATTGTTGTGGAAAATGAGGTGTGACCCGGCTTGGTTTCTGAGGAATACAGCTGTCTTGCGGTGTAGATTTACCATATTCAATTTTCCCCGGATTCCTGTTTTTAGAAACCGTGCCTCCTAACTCATTTCAGTCGAAGCCAGCCTCCCCGCTGCTCTGGACTGAGTGCGAGTGTGGCACTCAGACAGCTGCGTAATATCTGCTGTGCCGAGGACGCTGCTGACATCCATATCAGCTCAAAGAACACATGCAGACACACTATACACACACACACACACACACATGCACGCCGTCGTACTGTAAATCAAGACATCTGTTGCATATTAGGCCGCGGCCCATGACCTTGCCATGAGCCGTGACCTATCATGGGGACGAAGCATATTTTCTTTTCTTTCACACACACATACCCTCGATCGTTCACTTCATCTGCGCTGGACGTGGCCTGCAGCGCGTCCGGCCGGTCGGCGGGCCGCAACAACTCGATTCTCTTTCGCCGTGTGTATGTTTGGCTCCAGCGTGCCTGCGTTTTCAATGTCGGAGCCTGAATGTGCGAGCCCGAAGGATGAATTTTCGGTCTCAACTACAAGTGCATCCACCTCCCTTAAATGCACTCGCAGACGACTTCGTTCAGAACGCCTCCGCCGCTCCAGCCCGTCTGCGTCGTGGTTGGACGTCTTGTGTGTTCAGAGGATGCTCCTCTTCATACTTTCGCCATAACGAGTGGTTTAATTGAGTAACTTTTTGGCTTTTTCTGTCAGCTGGAACCAGTCTGGCCACTCTCCTCTGACCTCTGGCACCAAACAAGGCATTTTCACCCGGAGTGCTGCTGCTCACTGGTTATTTTCTCTTTTTGGGACCATCCTCTGTAAACCCCGGGGACGGTCTGTGTTTGAAAACCCCAGCAGAGCAGCTGTTGCTGAAATGCTCAGACCGGCCCGTTTGGCACCAGCAACCATGACACGTTCAAAGTCGCTTAAATCACCTTCCTTCCCCATTCTGGTACTCGGTTTGAACTTCGGCAGATCATCTCGATCGTGTCTACATGCCTACATGCATTGATTTGTTGCCATGTGAGTGGCTGATGAAATATTTGCGTGAGCGAGCAGTTGAACATGTGTACCTAATAAAGTTGTCGGCGAGTGTATATTTCTACTTCTGTAAAGGGAGCTAATTGAAACGGAAAAAAATTTGCTGCCTGTAAGGTAGAAAACGGGGTTTTTTTTTTTAAAAAAAAATGTCTGCAAAATCGTCTGGGGAGGCAGTGGGCACCCGTTCAAGTTCTAAGTGATTTGGGGGAGGAGGGGCAAACCATGCCCTTAACTTGACAAAATACAGCTGGGATTACTGCATCTGCGTCTGGTTGATACTCTGGAATCACATCAGTCGCTTGACAGCAGCGCGGTTTCTTGTCGTCTTCTTTCTACCTTGGTTTTAAGCCTCACTTATAGATGAAATAATAAAAAATAATATCAAAATCATCTGTGACTTTCCAGTGAGGCACTCGAGGCCAAACTCAAAGCCCCATACATTTCTTATCCAGCAGCTGTTTTTAGGCCATGAGACCGCAGTATGAGAGATGTTAAAGAGAAATCCTTCCAACGTATTCCCAGAAAAGCAATTCCACTTGGTAGGTAGGGATGACATCATAGATTTTAGAGATTGTTTTCAGTTTAGCTGGTTGCTTAACCAACCGTATTGCTGCTGAATGATTCAATTGCTTATGTTGGAAGAAACTTCTGAATTCCAGGCAATTTAATCACTTGTAGGATTTGCGCTGAATCACACCTCATTTGCGCATGCTTGGAACACACACGAGCAAGCCTATGCCGCACCAGCGGCCCCATAAACATTTGTTAATGCTCAAGATAGCTAAGTCAGTGGGTTCATCGGCCCGCTCGCTCTCAGCTGGCTTAATGTGCAGTATTCCTCTCTTGAAAACGAAAAGTACTTTGAACGGTTCCCGTGAAATGCGATAATTGAGCTGTGTGGTGGCAAGTGATGACGCGTCGACGGAACTCTGGTCTCACCCTTGGGAATGTCATCACTCAGGGCCTCCAGGAAGTCGGTGGCTGGGTTCCAGTCTGCCATCTCCAGGACGCCTTTTTTCCTCAGAGCCTTGGGTTCCGCGAAGTGAAAGAAACTGCTGAGCTTCCCCGCTTCTGTGTAAGAGAGACCTGCGGAGCGACCGACGTCAGGGTGGCGTTCGGGCCGGACTGAGCCATCGCGCAATTATTCAGCGGGCAACAACGTTCCTTGGAAGACCCGCCGGGTCGAAAAGGAGCCGCGCATTTGAAATGCAGCGGCAGACGCGGGAAAACGAGACGCGGGAACGCGCAGGAGTCGCGAGTGTTTACCTCCGAAGCTGCGGTTCAGCTGGACGAGGCCACGCGGGTTTCTGGTGTAGGCGCCGCGCGGCACCACTGACGCCTCCTCGTTGATCTGCTGCACCGTCACCGCCAGCCTCTTCTCCTCGGTCACTTTGATCTAAAAATCGGGGACAATTTGACACGCACATGGAAATGTCGGGAGTGGGGCAGGCAGTGGCGTCGTCAGGAAGATAAAACCACTGCAGAGGGCAGCTTTGTCTGGTCTGAAATTCTCTTTTGTGGTAATTCTTAATGGGGTAAAAAAAAAGGGGCGATGCTTAAAATTGTAAATTTGATGCTCCAACGGTCTAAACTTCAAGGTAGAGTGCAGAATCTAAAAAGGAATGTTGTCAAAAGTAGAAGAAGTTGTCAGACGCAGTGATGAAAAGTGTCAAATTGGCACTCAAAAAATGCCAAACTCAACGCAGTGCAGCACCATATCTGAAAAAAATGGCTATTATTAATGCTCAAAATGAACTGAACATTTTCAAAATTGAATTTTTTTTTTCCCCGAGTCGCTGTAGCTTGTTTGTGGCTCTCCAAGCTTGGGATACGGCCTATAATTTATTGAATATTTTTGAGTTTAATTTACTCATGTTGACTAAGAGATGAGCGTACAGTTACTTTGTGTATACTGTATACGTGCATGCGGTGGAGTGTCTGGTGTGAAAAACGTTCACGTATGATGTTACACCCACATTTTTCCTCAATGGGATTACGCATTTTTTTTCTGTGTATCAAATATTAAAACTTAATATTGAAGTGTGAAAGGGGTTAAAGGGCGTTTCGTGGATAGGTGTTGCTTAAAAAGCTGAGCATTTCGATGGCTGAGCGGGCCTCCGCAGCTCTCAGCTAAGTGCCAGCTTCCACTTTACCACTAACTCCTCCTTGACGGCGTCATCTCCATCTCCGTCCGCCTGCTCGACGTTCTCATACACGTAGGACGGGTCTCCCATGAAGCGGCTCTTCACTATCTTGTTCACCTCCTTCGTCATGGACTCGGTGGCGTCTGGGAGCAGGAACCAGTCCGTGCAGTTCTGGCTGGAGCCACACCGGCGCGTCACGGCGCGCACGCGCCGGCGCGCAGACCGCAGGTCAGTTCGAGGCCCAACGCACAAGTCAGCAGCAACAACTGGAAGCGGTGAGCTGGGAGCTTCTCCTACCTGTAGAGGTACTTCTTGTCCTTCAGCTCGTCCTCTCCTCTGCCCTGAGCGATGAAGTAATCTTCCCTCAATCCAAAAATCTTCCCCCAAAGCAGGACCCGGTTGAACTTGTAGTTCTTCTGCAGGATGACGGCGGACGTCTGCAGCGCGGCTCTCTGCTCGGCGTTGAGCGTGTGCCCGCTGCCGGCGACCAGCTCCAGGGAGCAGTACAGCGAGTTGGCGTCCATGGCTTGTGTTCTTCGAGGCGCGGCTGCTACACGCGTGCGGACGTGGGGTGGGGTGGGGGGGTCCTCGGGGAATCGCGTGGGGAGGGACCGTAAACACCCGATACAGCCTCGCCCGCCTTGATGTCGCGCGTTGCCAAGCGGCCTCAAAGCGGCGTGTCACGGCTGCGTGACGTCACACGGCCGAGCGCCGAGCCGCCCCCGCTGCACCGCGCGCGGTCACAAGCTGGCTAACACGGCGGCGAGGCCCCGGGCCGCTGTGTTTGGTTGCTAATGACAACAAACTGGGTAGTCATAGCAACCCTCCAGCGCCCCCCCACCACACAACTCCCCCTTTCTCCTGTCTTTTTTGGTAACTTTCTGGCTGGTGTCTCTCCCATCACCGCGAGCTATCGCACACAGAGCAAAAAAAGGAAAAAAAAGGGGGAAAAAAATCCAAATATTTATTAAGTTCTCATATTACATAAACACGTAACAGAGAACAGACACAGTGCAGTTCATAATACATAGAGAGCAGAGCATAAACTAAGCCAGCTGGCTCTTTAAATAAAAATGTTTAAAAAAAGAACAGAAATCAACAGTTTTAACTTTTTTGTGTTATTTCGGTGAGATATGATAATCAGATATTGTTGGACTAAATTTGGAATCGTGCATATGAGATTTTGCAAGAATAGTTACCACATTATTAAAAAAATATATATATCTATTTTGCTACTGTTACTGATGAAACCAAACAATGCTTCTTCTTTTTTTCAACGAAGAGCAACACCAGTCACTATGATTAATACTATCGAATATATTATCTATGTAATAATCTTTCCAGAATTTGTATGTATAGGGACATCGCCAGAACAGGTGAACCATGATGTGGATGCTTTTGTTGTGTGTGTTCGTTCATATATGCTGTCCCTCCCAAATTAACAACAAAAAATCAAAATCGACATTTCACAGAATGAGCAGCTAACACGAATGTCTTTCTCAAACTTTAAGAAGATGGTGATTAGCGTCATTAAGCCCAGACTGCTGTTTAGCTACAAAAGCGCAGTCCTCTGGCATTGTCAAGGTAGGTTGCGGGCACACACTTTGTTAAAGTGGCAGCCCAATTCCACAGTCGCAGTGCCGTGAGCAGCACTCGCCGATTAGCATGAATGACTCCACCCGGTCGGAGCTAGCCATGTTAGCATGAGCTTGTTATCGAGTCAAGTTGGGCGGTTTTTTTCCTTCTGCGTCGACGCATATATGTAAAATGATCAGTGGCTTAAAAATTCAAGTCACAGCCCTTGAAGAAACAGAACCCTTTGTAGAAAAGTCCATTTTACCTGCATCTGTCAAACAGGACCACACAGGTGTCTGCCTGCAACTGTTAGAGGTTTTGTTGCCATGGAGTGTTTTAAAAAAGGCAGTTATTGCAAAAAAAAAAAAAGAATTAAGTTGGAGACGTAGCCGGTCTTGGCAGGAGTTTGGGGTTTTCCGTCCTGTAACAGTCCGAGTCTCAGGTTTCGTGCCTTCATGCTGAAGATGGCAGCCGTTAAGTTTTCGGGGTTCCTTGTGAACGCTCTCAAGAATGCCAAGAATGTTTGGAGGGCAAGTCTTTAATTAAGTCACAAATGTCGGCCCATGCCAAAGGATGAGCTGATTAGATTTTGTTGGCCAGAGGTCAAAGGTCAAGGCCATCGTGACTTTAAATCTGTCCTTGTTCCACGAATGTGATAACTCAGTAGGAAAGGCCTTCAGATTTGGCACAAATGCCAACTCGGGCTCAAGGATGAGCTGATTTGGCTGGTCAAAGGTCACGGTAACGAGGCCTCACAAAAGACATCCTTACGGCCTTAACTCTCAATGTCCTACGGCGATTATGACAAAACCTCCCACAAATTCCTAAAAGGATCAAATGAGATGACATGACACAACAACGTTTGGCATCTGCCAGGTCAAAGGTCGGCGTTCAATTTGGCACACGTGTCGTTTCGGGCTGGAGGATGAATTTATTAGAAGCTGGTGGCCAAACATCACAGTCGTTGTGACGTCAAAAAGTATGTATTAGAGCATCATTTTTTGTTTTTTTTGCGGAGGCACCGCAAGCGCGCGGCAGTTATTCGAGTTCATTGTCGAATCCCATGTGTCAGCCTCTCACTCCGTCTATTCCGGACAGAGCGGGAGGCGCTCAGACGCGGGGAAGAGACAGAAAGTCTAGCAATTCCGATTCTGACCAAAACGTCTGGAGGGCTCCTATGCGCAGCTGCGCGCTTCGGTACGGCGAACATGACCACATGGCACAGGGGAATAGCAGTAAACTATGCCGAGGAGTCACCTCGGGGTGCATTTCCTATCAATCATTACGTGTATTCGCCTGCATGTCAAGGGATAGAAACGGCGTGAGAGTGTTGGTGTTCACTTAAGCAATAAAAAAAAATAATAATAAAATTTAAAAAAAATAAAAGATTCCCATGTGGCAATAAGATAGCAGGTAAATTTATGAAAGTCTTCTGCAGACCGTCTGGCCGACTGTCTTCCCTCAAGCTGACTGCAGTTCCATAAGCTGGATTTAAGGCCGGAAAATTGAGATCAGCAACCGCGCATGAGTGTGTGATTTGGCCACCACAGCCGACATATAATGTAACAGGTGGGAGAGGAGGACGAGTTGGGTAGATGTCACTGTGCACTGAGCAATTGGGGTTGTTTTTTTTCAAAAGGTATTTGTAATTGAGTATTTGTTCATGAGGAGTTCTTGGTGGTATATGTGTGCTCTTCCAGAGTGACGTGTGCTTGGTTTAATCACTTTGTGGTGAAGTCTGCAATTCCAAAGCCTAAAATTTGTCGCAGTCAAACAGAAGGGAAAATCATTTTCCTCTCTTTCACCGGTGCGTTCGTCTTTGTGCGCCAATCTTCTTCTATTTTTTTTTTTTTCATAAATCTCTGCCATCTAATTAATCTTCTCTTGTCGGTGCTGTCCAAAGCTCCTCTCACTCACAAATGCCTGCGTTCATTATGCTTTTCAGAGCGAGCGGCTTCGTGATCGTCCAAACTGTCAAGCGACATTATACGCAAGCGGTTTTAATCTTTCCTGACCACAAAGTGAGGCTGAATCCTGGCAGTTCTCCATATGTCTATATTACATCAAAGTGCTGTCATTTCAGTTCTTAATATTATTTATTGACAGTTGATTTGCCTATGTTGGTGATGTATGCTACATTCCTAAACCCAGTGTAGTCAGCAGTAAAAATACTACGAAGTCCAGTAGTGGTGTGATCCATAGTTTGGAGGGGTTTTTTTCTACTCAGACTCATATGAGACAAATCCTTTTTAAAGCACGCTAAGTGGACATCAGCGGCTCGGTTTATCCTGGCCGCGGTCCAGCTGTCTTAGCCGGTAAAAGCGGAGCGAGTTTGTCTTTAGTTACATTAAGAAAAGCATGATTGGCCTCTCTCCAACAAACAATTTTTGACAAGCCTTATCGTGGTGGCCTCAGCATGTGCTGGGT
This sequence comes from Dactylopterus volitans, assembly GCA_901007715.1. Classification (NCBI taxonomy): domain Eukaryota; kingdom Metazoa; phylum Chordata; class Actinopteri; order Syngnathiformes; family Dactylopteridae; genus Dactylopterus; species Dactylopterus volitans. The sequence goes on along the minus strand of CAAKHG010016090.1, from coordinate 16,160 downwards.
GATCCTATTTTATCCCTTGTTTTGCCAAGCAATATTCCAGACGGTACGTAAATTTGCCCGGAACACAGCAAACGGCACAGCGAGAACAAGGCTGTGCTGGCATTCTTGCTGGATAATCTTTTTTTTTTTTTTCAGTCTTACCCTTATGCCTGCACCGCTTCAAGTTACACATGTTTTCCTGACATTCATCCTAATTTCTAATAACATGTTTTTATTTGTTGGGATTTGGTCTGCTGCAGCTAGTCGAGGACCTGGGCAATCGGGGATCAGTTAAACTTGTTTGTCATTTTCTGATTGTGAGAATTATTCTCATCGCAACTGAGAAAATTTGGGAGACTTACTTTTAACAAGCCTGCGCTCCATTTTCCACGCTGCAACCAGTAGGGTGCAGCATATTACTGGCAAGCCGGGTTGTCTTCCTTTTTCACAAATGGAAGGAAACGCTAACCTCCTTGACACGAGCACAAAACTCTCAGTTGACCCGTTGATTTACATTTTAGCTCTCAGCTCTGGTCACAAGCTTTGGAAAGTTGTGGAAAGAACGAGGCTGCAGATGAATGCGGCCAAACAGAGTTTCCTGTGTGTGATGGCGGCCTGAGATGCTGCGCTCTCGCGTTGCAGTAACTCCCCATTTGCCAGGTGAAGCACAGGCCTCTGGTTCAGCCTGTTTACATACGGTCTACGGGTACAGCACATGACTCACGATCACCTCTTGAGGAACAAAGTAGTATTACGAGGCCGTCAGTGACCTCTTAAGCTACAAACCTCAGAATTGTCATGAAACTCACACTATTGCTGCACTGGGAAATATCTTCTGTGCTCTGTCATACCCTGCACGTTCTGTGCGATTTACATTTTGAAAGGTTTTTTCTGTTGTTAGAGGCACAGTTCCCTCACTGAGGTCAAAATTGTCTACATGGAGCTGGCCTTAAATGAGGAGGGTCCTGGATTTGAGCCCCACTTGTCACAGACCCTTCCAGTATGGAGTTTCCATCATCATTAAAAACATGTTAGGAAGTCATTACTCTGGTGGAGGATACATTTTTGTTTCCGTACGGTGACATTTCAAGACTTATTCATCTTCGTCGACATTTACGCCGCTTGAATGCGGCAGCAGCAGCAGCAGCAGCCTGAAATGCTCGCTCCGCCCCTGCAGCTCTGATATGACCGTCGCGCAGTCGACCGCCAGCTTGAGGATGACATCACTGAGATAAAATTGTAAACAGAGATGCCGAATTACATGCCGCATAGTTTCCTGCAAATTGCATGCACGCGTGAAGGAAACCTGAACCCAGTGTGAAGAAAGCTGCACCGGGCCACTCGCGAAACGAAAAAGAAGCAATCGCGGAGCATGCGTAAATTCACCGATAACTCCTGATGTCCACTCCCTCCCAAGCTCGCCTATTCCCATGCCACAGTGCATTTCCCGGGCTCTGTGTCTTGGCTGCAATCGTCCAAACAAAAGGGCCTTGGTTTGGAGTCACATGCTTCATCAGCAGTGGTGATTTCAACTGCCTGGCCCTCCGCCATTCTGGCTAATGTAGTCCGCTAACAGAAAAGAGAGGGAGAGTGGGGTGACTTTTCTACAGAGAACCCCACACAGAGGAGAGCAGACAAGGACCGCCCTCACCAGCCCTCACCAGCCCTCACCAGCCCGCCCACTCACTCACACAGACCAGCACACTTTGATACTCGGGATGCCACCTCATTAGAGTTGGCACACCAGGTGGAAGTTTTGGGGTTGAAAACGTTAGTTATCGGGGTGACACACACACACACACCCACTTTAAATCATTCCATGACCTTGGCAAGAAGACTACAGCTGCACACGTCTACCTGAACTTATACTTCACAA